>CAIGRO010048407.1:0-39487 GCA_903798355.1 Fraxinus baroniana
TCAGATAAGGTAATAACAGACAAGTCCCTTGAATCTTCAAGTGAAGAGATCTTTACCTCAAATTTTTCTGGTAAATTGAGAAGGACCTTTTCTACCACTCTCTTATCTGGTAGTTCATCCCCTAACATCCTGATTTTGTTCACCACTTTCATCAATCTGTCTAAGTAATCTTTAACTGATTCAGACTCCTTCATCTTCAGTGTCTCATACTCTCTTCTGAGGTTGAGAACTTGCATCTGCCTTGTCCTTGCATTTCTCCTAAACTCCTCGAGCAATCTATCCCAAGCCTCTTTTCTTGTTCCACAGGTGATGATCCTGGTAAAGACAGCATCAGAAACAGCTGATTGAATACAAGATAAAGCCTTGAACTTTTTTGCAACCTCCTCACTATGTTGCTTCAGCTGAGCTATAGTTGGATTTGTTCTAAGTGGTGGTGATTCTGCTCATGATTCTGTGATTTCCCACGGATCATAGGCTTTCAAATAAGTCTTCATCTTAGCAGCCCAAAAATCGTAATTTTCTCCATTGAAGGCTGAAGGAAGAGATGCTGAGAAAGCACTAGAGGCCATAACTCTCACTTACTCGTTTGGTTAGTGAATGTTCCTTACTGGTTTTCTCTCAAGAATCGCTCAAAAATAGGAGAAAGACAGGGAAACAGAGCTTATCGGATTTTACTTGAGCTTACGGGATTTGCATATACTTACCAGTTTTAACAGAAGAATACTCTGTTTCTGCTCTGTTTTTTTTTAGCAACTTCCTTCCTTTCAAAGATCGATTTCTTACGCTCCGATACCATTGAAGGATATTGAACAAACAAGAGGAGAGGGAAACCGATTTTCATTGATACAAATCAGTAGAAAGATAGGCTATATAAAGCTATATCACAAAAGATTTTAGCCAATCACATCCTACTACCACTTTTCACATATGACAGCCCACATTATTTTTGTAGACTTATACTATACTAGTAGTAGCTCACAATCTAGTTTACTATTACATCATTACATTAGTTAGGCATAAACTAGAAACATGTGATAAAATTGTACCAAAAAACAATGGTAGATTGACAACAAAAGTGTCACTACTCGACTACTTCAACAGCTTCCTATGAGCATGAATGTTGTCCAACATGTTGTGTATCAGGCCATCTCTTCCTAGAGAAAAAATGTCAAGTGCGTTTGTGAATATTAGAATTAAATCTTTGTTCTCGAGCTAATAAATTGTCATGAGTCAACTAGGACACATAAATTCCAAATGCCAATGCGCAATAGCAGTTTTGGCTATCTTGCTAGCTGAAATAGCCACTTTGGACCAAATAATTAACAGGGTGATGAAAATTTGAACTCTAATTCTGCAGAAGAATATCAATATAATAGTATTGGGAAATAAAGAACAAGAACCTACACAGCAAACTTGCATAACATGTGCCACATGATCCTAGCAAACAAAATGTAGATTATGTGCAAAAATGATCGTTGTAATAAAACAAATTCCTGTATAACAAGCTAACATACAAATTTCAAAGAGAAGAATAAATTAGTTTGTCAAAGAAGGGGGGAAAATAGTTTGAAAAAAAGCATATTGAAATAGTTGCTGCACTTCATTTCTTTAGCCAACAGTTATAACATTTTGTCAGAGTATGCATAGAAAACCAATTAACAGGGCCATGTATACTTCTGTAAAGAATATATATTTCAAAATACATTACACCCAACATTAACAAATCCATGTTTGATCCCCATTTTGGGTTAAAATGTATTATGAAATATTGATTTTTTAGGGAATGTATGTTTAAAAAAGTAAAGAATTTTTTTTTGAAATATGTGTATAATTATTTTATAAGAGAATGTGTAGTTGAAAATGAGTTTCTAAAAACATGGAGCTCAATCGAGGGCTAAATCTCAAAGATGGGTGCATTCGAGCAATTGATGCACAGTATACCCATATTCAATTGGCGCTGCAATTTCACAAAAACTGGGGGGAATTAATTATTTTGGTGAGGAAGATTTTTACTCGAGGGGAATTAATTATTGACCCATGTTTGACAACAATGCTTTTGAAAAAAAAATATTGAATATTGATTTTTAAGGGAATAAATATTTTTATTATGCTTCGACTCACATTTTCCAAAAAGTGGATCGTTAAAAAGTAAGGAAAAACTTGAATTTATGTGATAAATATTTTATTTTGTGAATGTAGTGGATATGAGTAAGTAGAAAAAAGATTTTGAAAAGCGTGATCGCCAAGCAGGGACTTTCTTCCATGTGAAGAATTTGTGTGGGAAAACTGGATTTCCTCTTATAAAAGTCAGAACAATAATTCATTTATTGATATTTGTGCTCCCTACCTATACCTCCTATTCCATTAATAAAGAGCAATGTTATTTGTACATTATTATGTATATAATGATGTATAAATAATAATGAAGAGAGAGGAAGAGAATAATAATTAAGTTTCTTTCTTTCTTTTTTTCCTTTTTTTTCTCTCTCTCTCTCTTTCATTTCATCATTATATATACGATGATATATAAATAGAAATACTCATTAATAAATAATTTAAATAAATCATGTTTGATATGTAATACAAAGTGTAGGTAGATATCATCACCGCCCATCACATTGTGGAAGCTAGTCATGCTTGAAGTCATTACCTTAACTGCAAGGAATGGATGTCTAAGACATAGTTAGTTACTGAATTAAAGTCGTAACAAAGTAAACATACTGGAATGTGCAATTGGATCACTTCCTTTGATTCAGGCATGCTACACCTTTTAATTATGAGGAGAACTCAAATACACTCTTTTAAATTTAGGAAACAGATCTCATCTTCTGATAGTCGAGAATGGTCTTCATACCCTTCGTGCTCATCTTGGAACTTTTACAAAGTCTCGTCTTTCACACTCTTTCTTTTAGGAAGGAGGATTAAACTCTTGATTGCAGCTTTCTCTGGACTTCCGAAAAAAGTATGAAAAAAAATTAATGGTACAATCCCTCCAATATAAATGCATTTAGTAAGCACATCATAATTTTTTAGATGAAAAATAAAAATTAAGATCTTACGAGTAATGTTATTTAGTACAAGTTGTGCTCCAACATCAGTTTATATGACACAATGTGACTTTAAGCCCCAATTTGACAAACCATACTTAAAAAAAAAAAAAAAAAGGAATTTTTGAATTGTGATTTTTAGGAGAATGTGTAATNTTTATTTTTTTTTGTTTTTTTAAAAAAAAAAAAAAAAAAAAAAAAGGAATTTTTGAATTGTGATTTTTAGGAGAATGTGTAATTAAAAAGTAGAGAGAAATTTGAATTTACATGTAAAATATTTTATTATGTGACTGTGTTATTGACAATGAGTTTGAAAAGTATGGTTATCAAACATGGGCTGAATTATATGTTTAATTAAATGTTTTATCTATTCCTCATATTTAATTAAGTCTATTGTTTAATGACACGTAAGATGGTAGTAACACCACTATTGTTAAATAACATTATTTAGATCTTTTTTATTGGAGTAATATTATTCATCCCCAGTGGGATTAGAAACACAGTCTAAGTGGCTATAAATGATATGTTAAATGAAAGGTGAAATTAAATAATTTATTTAATTTTACCTATCATTTAATGGCACATTAACGCCACATGGACTGTGTTTGTAACCCCGGTGGGCATGAATAGCATTACTCTTTTTATTGCATAGCCGGGTTTTATCTTAAAAAGGTTTTTCATCACATTTTGTGATTAAGATGACAATATGCATTTATGATAAAAACTCTTTCCAATTCCATGTATACAAGTGCATTTATAACATTGATAGTGTTAGTTTTCTTTTCGAACCAATTATGGTATCAATCAAACTACATGTACATCTTTTTTACATCATTATTTACGTTGTGTCACGTGGTGACAAATGATTGGACAACTTAAAAAATACACTTTCCCATCCAATACTTTTTGAACTCCCACACAATGTACAACAAGATATAACATATGGAATGTACACTTAACATAATTCTTATGGTATATAATATATTGAGTTAATAAAAAGAAGTCTTCACTTTTGTACACCACCACTCATTCTAAACAACAAATTAATTTTTTTTAATAAATTTAGAATTGATCCTTTTTTTTTAGTCATTCGCAACCAAAAGTGTAATGTTAATCTTGTATCGCACTTCAGATTGAGCTTTCAATCTATGTAATATGTTCTCATAGTTTTAGTCATCATTTCTTTAATTTATCTTCTTCTTTTTTTCTATCTTATCCATTCTTAATCAGATACTCATCTTAACATCTTCATTTTGCCATCTTCAGCTTCTAATAATTTCTTCTATAATGACCCAACTTTCAGTACAATAAAGAATAAGTTTAGTTGCATTTTAACTTTAGGATTCAACTTCTCTTTTCCTAATTTTATCCATGTTGCAGAAGCTTGGTCAGGGTCGTCAAACCGGAGTTTTTCGGGTTCAGTTTCACGTTACTTTTCCCTACCAAACAACAAATCCAAGCTACTCCAACCCACAACCAATATATTCACCTCGGTTGTTCCTCATTTTTACAAAAGACAGGATAATGATGATAATTTGTAAACCACAAAGACGCAAGAAAAACAAAAGAATAAGGCACAAAGTGGAGACAAACAAATTAGAAAGTAACTGGTTTTCACTCTCCAAAGGTAGCACATTTTCTTCCACTTCGTGGCTAATTTTTCTCTCTCAATTGCCAACCAAATATTCTTCACGACAAGAACAAAGCACAACCAGGTTTTTCTCTCTTTCTTACATACAAATCACTCACAAAACAGCTAAGGCAAAGACACCGTATATATAGGCTAGGTTAGGCTTTAGTTGGACCAATAAAAGAGGTTAAATAGGCCAAGATTCAAAGTCATCCAAAAGGTAATATATATGGGTCATGAGCAACATTAATTGTTTAAATTACTTCCAACAGCACACGTTGTTTTCAGGTTGGGTCTTTGGACTTAGTTGTTGGTAACTAAAATTACGAGGTTTAACTCGAACTATACCTAGAAGGGGGTGAATTTGTGATTATGCAGAATTAAAAAATAATAATTAAATAACAAGTCACTTTTAATTATTTTTAGGTGGTTAATCAAACAGCCCATTTTTTCTATGTTGAATTATCGCAGTTATATGTAAATAGTAACAACATACAGAATGATCACGGAGAAACCCCAACTGGATAAAAGTTTCGGACACTTTGCTAGTCAACAATCTACTATAAACAAATTATGAACTTACAGTCCGTCAGACACGACTAACACTAGTACATTCTAACCTTCTGACTGCAATTTCCATAGTCCACCTGGATTGCGTGCTCCTACACCAACTCTCGACTTTACGAATCCGTCTATCTCCTATGGATCAACGAAGAACTCTGTTTTCTCCAACAACGGAACTCCAGCCACCTTCCCTTGATCTTCAAAACTCTGACACGTGTTTGGAAAGTAGCAGTTTGATATTTGGATTATATGGATTTGATGTTTTTCACAGCCAAGAATCAATTAAACTGTGAGGTTGAAAGTTTATAGATGATTTTGATGAAGAGGCTATGAAGCAATATAGTTTTCTCAAAGTGCAACCTTCTTGAAAACCATTCAAAGACTTTTTGGTATTTATACTGTAAGTTTAGGTTTGAATGGGTTGGACAAAAAAACTTAAAAACGTGAATTAAAATTCTCTGGATAACCCTATCGCTCGAGCGAGAGCTTAGCAACAAATGAGCGACAGGTTATCGCTCGAGCGAAGGCAAGGTGGTAGGCGGGCGACAATGTTTCTGTTTATGCCGCTTGAGCAAAATTATGGTGACAGTCTAGCGAAATTGCGGCGCCGTTTTTTCCTTCTTTCCATTCACGAACTCTAGACCTAATACAACTAAATTTATAATATTTGCAACTTACTCCTTGACTTTTACAACATACTATTTATAGTCTTATTTGTTCACATACTTGTCAATTACATTAAAAATCTAGCAAGTTCATTAATTTAAGCTCATACTACTTGTTCACATACTATTTCTAGTCCTATTTGTTCAAATCTTTCAATAATTTAAGCTCATTAATAGATTTCACATCTTAAGTGTTGGTTCTTTTCCATTAACCGACTAAAATGGCCCATATAGCGAGCTTTAGACCTGTTAACCCTAGTCGGTTGACCACAGGCATTAGGTTATGAAAAATCTCGCAGGCTTAATTACTCGAGTCAAATAGGCTCTGAAGAAGAATATAAGATATTGAGTTTTTTATTACCCGGGATAGCCGTGTGCTTAGGTCTAATAAATAAGGTCAATTCATGTTCAAAGTCACCTTACTAACATGTGATTGCCATCCCAGATCTCACACACGCGATCCTACTAACAATATCATAATATGTGCAGTGCAGATGGTATATGAAGACACATATACTAAGTACTCCATAAGAACATAAGCCAGCAATGGAAACTATGTTACAGCTTATCAATTAAACCCATGCTTGATCACAACAAACAAATTCAAATATATTTTATTTTATGCTGTAAAAACACTTTCCTGCTTTTTTATTTTTCAATTCTTTTAATTATTTTAAAGCCTAAATGCACCAATCACACAAAAATAATAGTACAAATAAATACATAAAAAATATGCACGAGTTTTTTACCTAGAAAACAAATAAATAAATATGATACATGCATAATTCAATGTCATACAATGTTAAAGCAAGAGCATGCGCCAAAGTACCTAATCAACGAGGTACAAAAACACCAATGGCCGTCCTAAGGGATTCAAACCTCGGACCATCTAATGGTTTGGTAAATAGGTCAGCTAATTGGTTTTCTATAGAGATGTGTTTAAGAGTTACAACACGAGGACTCTACAAGCTCTCAAATAAAATGATGTTGTATATCAATATGTTTGGTTTCAAGAGTATTGAACGAGATTTTTGAAAATATTAATGGCACTAGTGTTATCACAAAACATAGTCATAGCACCCTATTCAATTTCATAACCAACATCTGCTTCATCCAAAGCAGTTGAGTACAGCAACTTTCTGCAGCTATATATTTGGCCTCTACCATCGACAATGAGATAGAATTTTGTTTCTTACTCATCTAAACTACAAGATTAGCACCAACATAAAAACAACCTCTAGAAGTACTTTTTCTATCATCAACAGTTTCAGCCCATTCGGCATCAGAATAGCCAGCAATGTCAAGATTAGAGTCACGAGAGTACATGATTCATAATCTATGGTTAGATTGATATATCTAATGATACGTCGTAAGACACTCAGGTGGTATTCCTTTGAATTAGCTTGAAAGCGCACGCACACCCCAACATTTAAAACTATGTTAGGTCTACTTACAGTTAGATAGAGTAAACCACCTATCATACTCATGTACAATGTCTGATCAACACTCTTACCTGCAGGGTCATGACCTAACTTGACACTAGTGCTCATAGGGATTCTAGTGTGTTTGTTGTTGTCTAGTCCAAAACGTTTGACACGGTCTTTAGCATACTTCGATTAAGATATGAACAAACCATCATTAGTTTGTTTAACTTGGAGACCAAGAAAGTAGTTTAATTCTCCAACCATACCCATCTCAAATTCTTGCTTCATGAATTCAGCGAAATATGAGCAAGAGAATATATAAGAGAACAAAAAATGATATCATCGACATAAATCTGAGCTATGGTGATGGTTTCCTCGATATTTCTAATGAATAAAGTTCTATCTGCACCACCTCTAGAAAAATCATGTTCCATGAGATATGAAATTAGTCAATCATACCAAGCTCTTGGAGCTTGTTTTAAGACCATATAAAGTTTTGTTCAATTTATAAACATAATGTGGAAACTTAGGATCAATAAATCCTTTAGGTTGTTTAACATAGACTTTTTCTTGAATTATTACATTTAAGAAAGAATTCTTGACGTCCATTTGATATACTTTGAACCCTAAAGTGCAAGCAATAGCCAGAAGAATTCTAATGGATTCAAGTCAAGCTACCGGGGCAAATGTTTCATCAAAATCAACTCTTTCAACCTGAGTATATCCTTGGGCAACTAACCAAGCCTTGTTTTGAGTTATGGTACCTTGATCATTGATTTTATTCTTAAATATCCACTTAGTACCTATAACATTAGGATTATCAAGCCTAGGAATTAAATGCCATATGTTGTTTCTCACAAATCGATTTAGCTCATCATGCATCGCAGTTACCTAACATTTATCACTAAGGGCATCTTCGACTTTCTTAGGCTCAATCTGAGACACATAACTAGCGAATATCAGGTTGTTTAAAACCCTCTTACAAAGTCTCATCCCTTTATATAAATCCCCAATAATATTTACCATAAGATGATTGGACTTAACTCTAGAGAAAGGTTCCTTATGAGGTTTATTTTTATCATCAGATGAGGACTCCACATTGGAGGTTTCTAGACCTTTAGAAGTGTGTGAGGAATCGGGAATTGAAGTTTCTTTAGATTTAGTCACCGTAACAGGATCTACACTCAAGTAATCTAACTCTTTTCAATCTCTCCCTCACTACAAGCATCATCTACCATTACATTGATGGACTCCATCATAACCCGTGTACAAGAACTGTATACTCAATAGACTTGACTATTTCTTAAGTATCCTAGAAAGATCCCTTCATCACACTTGGAGTCAAACTTGCCCAAATTCTCTCTATCTCTTAGAATATAAAACTTGCTGCCAAACATACGAAAGTACTTGACAGTAGGCCTTTTACCATTTCGGATCTCAAATGGTGTCTTATCAGTTTTAGGTCTAAAGTAAACCCTGTTCACTATGTGACATCTAATGTTGATGGCTTCATCCCAAAATGCATAGCTAGTCCCTTACCATGAAGCATGGTTCTAGCTACTTCTTGAAGCACCCAATTTTTCTTTTCAACTACTTCATTTTGTTGTGGAGTGATAGGCGAAGAGAACTCATGCTGGATTCCCTCCTCCAGACAGAAGTTCTCAATATTAGAGTTTTCAAACTCTTTTTCATGAACACTAAATTTTAGATATTGTAAAGTATTTCTTATTTCTAAGCCTTTTGCACAAAGATATGACAAGACTAAATACCTCAGATTTTTCTCTCAACAGCTCAATCTATGTGTATCGAGAAAAATAATCTACCACAACCAAAATATATCGTTTACCACCAAAACTCTCAGTCCTAGATGGTCCCATTAAGTCTATATAGAGTAATTCTAGCAATTTGTTTGTCAAGATTTTAGAAATTTGTTTATGACTTACTCTAATATGTTTACCTTCTTGACACAGTCCACACAATGTGTTTTCATTATTTTTAAGTTTAAGTAAACCATTAACAAGTTCTTTCTTAGCAAGTTTAGACAGACTCTTATAGTTCATATAACCAAGGCGTTGATGCCACAGCTCTGTCACATCAATATTGGCAATGCTACATACATAGTTAGAATTAGGAATAACTTCATAACAATGGTTAGAAGTTCTTACACCTTCGAGGACAACGTTACCAGTAGAATCATACACAGTATACCTTTTTTAGACAAAAGTAACCTCAAAATCAGGGTCACATATTTGACTAATGCTTAACAAATTGGACTTTAAACATTTTACATAAAGCACATATAAGATAGCAAGTAATCCAAATATATTAATGGTACCTTTACCTAACTAGAATAGGTACAGTAGCCCCGTTTCCAAAAGTAACCATACCGCCATTCCAATCATCGAGATTGGAGAACAAGGCTTTACTACCATACATATGTCAAGAACATGCACTATCAAGATACCACGTAGAGTTATTTTGAGCTTTAAGTGCAACGTGGACAATGTAGTAATTCAGCTGATCATTAGACCTAGGAAGATCATTTTTCTTAACCCAAAATTTCTTAGGAGTAGATGTGATTCTGGTTAATTGAGTCATCATCTCAATTAAGTGGCTAGCCTGATTGGCGAGGAAGTTAACCTTGATCGAGATATCCTGACTTCTACTACTAGTCGCGAGTTTACGACACCTAGGTCTTGTTTGTTCAAGTACACGACAGTGGTGACAGGAATAAACCTAGGCTCAAACCTATGTGGAGGATGTCGCTAATTTATAGGACGATTGGTCCTACCTTATCTAGCAGGCCTCGAACCTAAAATAGTCTTGCCCGTGGGTTCAGGATTAGCAGCATTCCTAAGTTTGTTGGAGATTGGGACAAACGTAGTTTTGGATGTACTAGCAATAGTATTCCCATTTTGAACATATCCTAGACCGTGCTTATTTCCAGCAAGCTTGTTCATCCCCAACTGATTATCGAGTTTCTAAATACCACTCATGAAGGAATGAAGTTGAGTGTTAGATTTTTCTAGATCACTTGTTAAGGATTTAACTTTAGCTTCTAAGTTCTCATTAACAAGTTTCAACTAATCCAGATTTTTGGTAGAGTCATGAAGGTCAGCTATGAGTTTCTCTCTCACTCTTTCAAGTTCATCAAACATTTTCAGTACGGCTTTATTGCTCTTTTTTATTTTACGGCCCTCCTCAAACGAATGTCGATAAGACTCACGAATATCGATTTTATGCTCAGAGTCATCCTCAGAATTCTCACTTGTTCTTCATTCTCCACCTTTTCACTTTCCTTATTAGATTCAATCTTAATTATAGATGTAAAAGCCATAAAGTTTTGTTTATCCTCACTGCCAGAGGTATCACTCTGAACACTCAAATCTGATTCATCATCATCAAGGTCACTGCTAATGCCTTACCCCTTCCTTTTTTCAACTTCTTCTTCAAGTTAGGACATTTATTCTTATAGTGACCAAAACTCTGACACTCATAACATCTAACTGACGAGGTTTTCTTACTAGAAGTTCTAGGATTATTCTTATCACGCTTATCTTTCGAAAATTTACTAGGGACATTATTTTTCCTATCTTGAGGTTTTCTACTGTTCATCATCGTTTTCTAGAATTTCTTAACGAAATATGCTATTTCGTCGTCCCTAAAGGTCTTACCATCAGTAGACTCACTCTCTTCTTCCCTAATGGTGTTTATGACTATGGATTTAACCTTCTTCAATTAAGATATAGTGAGTTCATAGGTTTGGAAAGATCCTACAAGTTCATCTATCTTAACTGTATCTAAATCCTTATTTTCTTATATAGCAGTGATCTTAGGTCTAAAACATTCAGGCAGAGATCTAAGGACTTTTTTAACAATTTTGGACTCGGGGATCTTTCACTTAGGTTGAAGCTGGAGTATACTATGTCATTATGTTTCGCATAGAATTGATTGAATGATTCATCGTCTTTCATTCTAATTTCTTCAAGCCTAGAAGTTAACATCTGGAGTTTGGAGTTCTTAACAGTTTTGGTACCCTCGTGTGTGGTCTTTAAGATATCTCAAACCTCTTTCGTAGTTTCACATATCGACACTCTCCTAAATTCCTCTATAGACACAGCCATAAATAGTGCCCTTTATTATTCCAGTTGCAATCGGCTACTTTATCTTTGGTCCAAAGAGATATATCGGTGGGTGTAACAACACCAACAACAATGGATAAGGGTAAAGTCCAACCGTTTTGTACACTGATCCAAATACGATCATCTAATGCTTTAAGGAATGCTCTCATTCAAAATTCCAGTATGCATAGTTGCTTCTGTAAAAAAACAGAAGCACGAATGAATATTGACTTATCTAGATTAATTTGTGGGTCAAGAATCGAAATATAGCTCTAATACCATTTGAAATTACGAGGTTCGATCCAAACGACACCTAGAGAGGGGTGAATAGGTGATTATGCAAAATTAAAAAATAATAATTAAATAGCAACAAGTCACTTTTAATTATTTCTAGATGGTTAATCAAACAATTCAAAATTCAATTTTCCTATGTTGAATTACCGCAGTTATATGAAAACAGTAACAACACAGGATTATAACGGAGAAACCACAACTGGGTAAAAACTCTGAGCACTTCGTCGGTCGACAATCCACTATAAACGAATTATAAACTTACAGTTCGCCAGACATGACTACCACTAGTACATTCTGACCTCCTGACTCAATTTCCACAGTTTTCCTGGATTGCGTGCTCTACACCAGCTCGCGGCTTTACGAATTTGTCTATCTCATGTAGATCAACGAAGAACTCCACGTTTTCCAAGAACTAGAACTCCGGTCACTTTTCCTTGATCTTCAGAACTCTGGCACGTGTTTAGGAAGTAGAAGTTTGGTATTTGGATTACATGGATTTGATGTTTTTCACAGCCAATAATCAATCAAACTGTGAAGGTTGAAAGTTTATAGATGATTTTGATGAAGAGCTATATAGTTTTCTCAAAGTTCAACCTTCTTGAAAACCATTCATACTTTCTGGTATTTATACTGTAGGTTTAGGTTTGAATGGGCCGGACAAAAAAACTTAAAAATGCGAATTAAAATTCTTCAGATAACCTTGTCGCACGAGCGAGAGCTTAGCGATAGGCGAGCAACAGGTTGTCACTCGAGCGAAGGAAAGGCTGTAGGCGGGGGATGATGTTTCTGTTTCTGCCGCACAAGCAAAGTCATGTGACAGTCTAGCGAAATTGCGGCACCGTTTTTTCCTTCTTTCAATTCTCGAACCCTAGACCTAATACATCTCAAAGTCACGAAGTGGAGACAAACGAATGAGAAAGTCATCGGTTTTCACTCTCCAAAGGTAGCACGTTTTCTTCCACTTTGTGGTTGATTTTTCTCTCTCAATTGCTAGTCAAATACTCTTCGCGGCAACCACAAAGCACAACCACGTTTCTCTCTTTCTTATACACAAATCACTCACAAAACGGCTAGGGCAAAAACGTCGTAACAACATTCATTGTTTAAGTTACTTCCAACGGCCTCGTTGTTTTGATTGGCCTTTGGACTTGATTATTGATAACAATTTAATCCAACTTTTACATCGTCGCCCGGGATTCATTGGGTATCAAATCTCAACAATCCACTTCACTAAAACGCATGATAATCTATCCAAAAAAAAAAGTAATAATAAATAATTTGTTAAATTATTGAGAAAATACAGTATGAAAGAAAACGAATGAGTAAAAAAAGGAAAAAGAAGGCGAACCAAGACTACAAATTTCGATGTTAATGAAGAAATATTCTCCTATTTAGTGGTGATTAAAATTATATTTTTTTGTAGATTTTAATAAAAATTGATGTGTAGTTGAAAAGTTGAGGATCCCATAAAATGTGTGGTTAAAATTAATTGTTGATTTTGATTTAAATTAAAATCTGAATTTTAATTTTTACAATATAGGAGCATAATATTGAAGTTAAAGGAGATATCGGGACACATTATAATGAAAGATATTTTAAATTCTCTCTTTATTCAACCTACAACATTTTATTATCAATACTGCAACCTCTTTGATAACTCTATTGAATTTCAAACAAAGAGGTATTTTTAAATCATGAATTTACAAGAATATTAAAAAAATATTGTATTATTTTGTAATTACATGTAAAGATCATTCAATAATTACACAAGTAGTTTGTTGTAGCTAAGACAAAGACAGTGATTAAATAAAGACAGTGATTCCATAATAAATTATGAAAACAGACCTCTATAATAAATTATTTATTTTTGTATAAGCATTTATTGATTCTAGTAAATGAAATTCAAAACTTTCTCTTGATGATAACCTATGCTTATTGGGTAATTCTGTGAAGTGTTCTAACAACTGATCTCGAGCTAAAAGCTTTTCACCGCCGACATTTTGCTACAGTCTTATCTGTGGGTTTGATGATAATCTTCAAGTGAGTATGATTTTTGCATTTCAGTTGAGAGCTTGTGAGTTTTTGCAGAAATAAATTGCTTTACTTGCAACTTTTGGAGTAATATTTATCATTTGTTTTGTTTTGTTTTCTGTTGGAGTTGGAATGGGTTGGGTTGGGGGTACTGCGAGCTGAGTAGAGGTGATTTATGCTTTGAGTCCTGATATCAAAGTTGAAACCCTTATTACTTGTAATTGCAATGGACTTAAGTAAATATGACGTTTGAATTTACCAATTGAGGATATTTATTTTCAACTTTTGTCACTGACTTTTGATCCTTTGGGTTCTAATTCAATGTAGCTGTGTGATTGGCGCTTGGTCGTTTAATTTACCCATGAGTCAGTAAATCGGAATTTCGTTTTTGCCATGATTAATTCGATCAAAATTCAAACGCTGCTTCAAATTGAGAAAAGGAAATGGATGTTCTTGGTGGGTTTGGTGGCTTTAACCCATTTATTCTGCCAGTCTTTGATGCTTCCTTATGGCAATGCCCTTATGTCGCTATTGCCCAGTGGGGAGAAGGCCAGCAAATCATCCAATCAATCTTCTTTCAAGACTGTGATGCCCGAAAATGCTCACAACATTGGTATCTTGAATTCAAATAATGCATCTCTATTAGTACGTGGAGTGAAATATGCAAAGAGTTACCACTCGACTGCAGATGCAGTGGATAATGGAGGATCAATGGTAAAAGATGAACGAAGGATTAATATTTCCTCAGATAGTGAGGCCATGGATAATGATTTTGATTTTGTTGAGGATGAAACATTAGATAATGATAATCCATTTCAAGTAAATCCAGATACGGAGGAGGGGTTCAAGATGCAACATGATGAAACCCAAGAACATGGTTCTAAGGAAAATATGTCGACCATTTTTTCAGATGCCAATACAAGGACCGCGCGTGAAGTTAGCACGGTTGGTACTCCTACTTCGTCACCTTTGCTTGTTTCACCAGCTGTGGATTTGTTGATTAAATCTGTTGTTGAGACGAACTCGGGATCTCAACCTACTGATTTTTCCCCTGCTGTATCTTCTAAAACAAAAAAATTATCTGATGGCGAGGACAATTCGACGCTGCAAAATAATTTTTCTGTCCCCAATAATCGATCTTTACTTAAGAGTAAGCCTGTTAAGAAGAGGATGAGGTGTGAGATGCCACCAAAAACAGTAATGCTGATAGATGAGATGCAACGTCTATTACTTAGGCATCGAGCACGTTCACGTGCAATGGTATGTTATTCTTGATATAAAGATATCCATATGTTTTGCTTTCATGTGTGTAAAATGTGACCTTTTACAATTGGATTGCAGAGACCTAGGTGGTCTTCTGAACGTGACCAGGAAATTCTCCATGCAAAGTTACAGATTGAGAATGCACCTGTTTTGAAGAATGGTCGAGATCTTTATGCTCCTGTCTTTCGAAATGTATCCATGTTCAAAAGGTTAACCAAACTCAATTTAAAGAGTGAATAATAGTTCAATTTCAGAATCCATGTTTTCTGATTTTGGATATCTTGGTTTTATGCTGTTTGCCTAAGTTGTGTCTGAATCTTATCTCACTAAAAAATTTGAGCCCTGCTACATGAACAGGGCCATGTTCAAGAATAATCCAAAAAATTTACACTGGAAAGGAAATTAATGCAGCAAGATAATATTATCTGTCAGAAGTCTTCTTTCTAATTTTTTGAACATGCTTTGTCGCATTTACAATGGTACGTTATTTTCAGTCCATGAGCAAGGCACTTTCAGTCATGCACAAACAGCTTTTAAAACAGAGAATAATATAAACTAGCCTAGTCCTCAAAACCAACACTATAGAATCTAGGAAATTGAAATAATTCTCAAATAATTTTTAGACACCCCAACAGAAAGACACGGATTAAAGTTTTAACATTTGGAAAATAGCTTATCTTCTGTCCAAAACAAAGAAAAATATTGGATCCGCCCCTAGATCTTAACGATCGCATTCCTAGTGACTTTGTCTTGTGGCGATAAATTTGCTTTGTTCTTAGCTTAAAGAACAGTGTTGAGTAATGTGATAATATGCAGAAACTAAAATATTACTGAACATATTTTTCCTTTTTTCTCTTTGCTAATTGTGTTTCCTTAATTGTGCTTTGTTGCGTTATTAGGAGCTATGAACTCATGGAGCGCCTACTCAAAATATATGTCTACAAAGAGGGTGAAAAACCCATCTTTCATCAACCAATCCTCAAAGGATTATATGCATCTGAAGGATGGTTCATGAAACTGATGGAGGGAAATAAGCATTTTGTTGTGAAAGATCCAAGAAAGGCTCATCTCTTTTATATGCCATTTAGTTCACGGATGCTAGAATACACACTATATGTACGTAATTCCCACAATCGGACAAACCTACGTCAGTACTTGAAAAATTATTCAGAAAAGATTGCAGCAAAGTACCGATTCTGGAATAGAACTGGTGGGGCCGATCATTTTCTTGTTGCCTGCCATGATTGGGTAATGCTCTCTCTCTCTCTCTCTCTCACACACACACACACACACACAGAGGTTTCCAAACAAGTCCCGCTTTAGTACCTTCAATTCCAAGTTGAACGCATTGGTCTTTACTGTTTTGGGTTTGTCACAATGGGTGCATTTTCAAATCTAGTATATGAATGGACAAAATTTATAAATTGGACCATATTTGTGGAAAAAATGAAGGAAATAATGTTGTAAAATATTTAAATTCGGTGTCTGAAGTAGGAGTTTTTTTGAGACTTTATGGACTATTTGCGTGATAACTGATAACAATAAAGAATTTCAGTAAGATCCTGATTATTTCAGCCTTCGACTACTATTTTGATTTGTATGCATCTTCTATAGTGGCATATGTTGGTCAGAGGACTACGGCCTCCCCACTTGTTTGTATGCTACCTCGTTTTCGTTACAAAATGAATTATGGATTTATCTAGTGTCCTAACACAAGTGTATTTGTGTAGGCTCCATATGAAACAAGGCACCACATGGAACGTTGCATTAAAGCCCTCTGCAATGCAGATATAACCATGGGATTCAAAATAGGAAGGGATATATCCCTTCCAGAAACATATATCCGGTCTGCCAGAAATCCTCTTAGAGATATTGGAGGAAAGCCATCATCACAGAGACACATTCTTGCCTTCTATGCTGGAAATATGCATGGATATTTACGTCCAATCTTGCTCTATTATTGGAAGGATAAGGACCCTGATATGAAAATCTTTGGCCCAATGCCTCCGGGAGTAGCGAGCAAAATGAATTACATCCAGCATATGAAAAGCAGCAAGTACTGTATTTGCCCAAAAGGATACGAGGTGAACAGTCCGAGGGTAGTTGAAGCCATTTTTTATGAGTGTGTACCAGTTATTATATCTGATAATTTCGTCCCGCCTTTTTTTGAGGTGTTGAATTGGGACGCATTCTCAGTAATCATAGCAGAGAAAGACATCCCAAATTTGAAAAACATTCTTACGTCTATACCAGAAGAGAAATATGTCAAAATGCAACTTGGTGTGAAGAAAGTTCAGCGACATTTTCTCTGGCATGCCAATCCTGCGAAATATGATCTCTTTCACATGACCCTTCATTCAATCTGGTATAATAGAGTTTTTCAAATAAAACTCAGATAACTATTGCAGGGATCCGACAAGCATGTAAAAGTTTGAGTGAAGCTGGTATGGAAGTCTACACGCAAATGGATAATGTAGAATTTCTGCTAGACTTCTTCTGAATAAGCCATTCCGTTGGCAGTTCTAGTGTTTTGTCCAGCAATAACCCGTTCAAGAGTACTTTCTGTCTGTCCAGAAATTTTATCATATGAATGTAAGATCAAGCTTGTTGGGCCAGTCATCTGTGTATACTATGTGTGCAACTAGTAATTTCTGTATATAAGTTATAGCATATTTGCTTGTAGAAGAGAATTTAGACCCAATAATATACATTGGAGCGTTTGAGAAAACTAACAGAATGTACTCTTCATGGTCTCATTCATATGCTCCTGAATGCTTCTTCACATTATGCTTTACTTGCTAGTCCTTCAGAATAATACTGTTTTACTTTTTGGTCTTTCTGGATGTGCTAGCAAGAAGATTTTGCATATAGCAGCTAGTTTCTTTTTTTTTTTTCAACTGATATCTCACTCCTTACTATTATGTTGTACTCTAGCTATATTTTCTTAATCAAATAATTTTAAATGTAGAACCATAACTTTTCCATAAATTTTAACCGTACGTACTTCAAATCATCTCTCTCGAGCAAACACTCAAAGATAAACAAGTTACTTAGAAAGTAACTTCAGTTTTTAAGCTCAGCATGCTCTGAACCATTAGTACCATTTCTATATACAGCAGAAACCGCAAGGATCAAATAAAGAGACTCTCAAACAAATTTATTCAGTTTTTAAGCTCAGCATGCTCTGAACCATTAGTACCATTTCTATATACAGCAGAAACCGCAAGGATCAAATAAAGACACACTCTCAGACAAATTTATACAGTACGACACCATCCCAAGGAAATTGCACGCAACACATAATTTTTATTTTGCTGAAGTAAATAACAGAGAAAAACATGAAATCATTCTTGGCATCTCTGATTTCGAGGCTCATGTCAAATCCAGCTTCTTTACAGCAGCTTAAGGACTTTCAGACGGAATTCATGTCCTGGATCCAGTTTGGGAGGTGAGTAATCGCCACAAAGATCCTCCACTATATACTCCTGCAATATTCAGAAAGTACCTTAAATAACCCAAAAGTAAAGAGTTCATGTTTGGAAAGCAGTATTTATATCGTAGTGGAGAGTATGATTGACAAAATTGCAACTTGTTTTCTTGATTAATATTTGTCGAGTACTATCTAATTCACCTTACCTGAAAATGCATCAATGCAGAGCAAAATCAGAACACGTTGAATCATACGAAGGAACCCAATGGTAGCCAGCATGACAAACTAATTTCTAGGACAAACTTAGGATTATCACATGAATATAGTCAGATCAAATTTAACAGTGTAATTGGACAACATAAGGTCAGTTAAGTGGGTTAACTCGGTAGTTAAGCTGCTGTGTTCATGGCATTTTCATTTAAAAAAATATAAAAGAATCTTGAACCAAATAAGATCTTAATGTGACTCAATTAAAAATACTTTATCCAACATAACATATTTACCAGCAAAAAAGGAGACAAGAATCCTCATCTGCAAGTTAAAATCATAGAACTTAATATATACCACTGTCGCACTGCAATTGGAATTCAGAAACTAACTGATAGAGTAAGCAATGTCTCCTTAAGTTCTGTCCAATATTCATGCATGGGCAACTCAAATCCAAGTGCAGAATATTACATCACATATCGAAATCAAGTTATCGATTACATATGTGAGTACGAGTTACAGTCAGCAGCCACGTATGTTTTCACGACAAAAGATTATTGATGAAAAGATAATGTAAAGATATTATACCTTCGTGAGTTCTCTCTTGGTGAGGATATTGTAGTGTCTCTGCCAGATCCTCTGAATTGCCAAGGTGGTAGCAAGGAAACCATAGGCAATGCCAAGAATGGCAAAGACAACAACAAAAATGACAACTAGCACAAAGCAAGATTCCACTGATACAGGAAAACAATCCAAGAGGCCCCAGCCATAAACACAGTTCTGACAGCCAACCAACCGTTGGTCATTGATGTTGAGGGCACAATGTAGTATGAGCCCGAAAACCCCAACCAGCACAAAGAAAGCAAGGACTCCTGGTTTCAACATGGTAATGCCATAATATCATTAGTAGCTATTCCATTGATTAACAGAAAGTATCTACACTACAAACCTTAGAAGCCAAAGATATTTTACATTCTTCTGTATGTGGTGGTTGTTGGGGGGCTCTTAATTTCAATTCCAGAAGAAACATATCCTTTGCACATGTTTTTAAAAATTTCCAATCTAAAATAAAGCAACCAGACGTCGCAAAATCTGTAAATCTAAATAATTCAAAGAGGCACTGCTTCATCGATGAAAGAGGGACTTCATGATAATTTGAAAAAAAAAATGTCTAACCACCAATTAAAAAGGAAAAATGTCGTTTTAGTAATATAAAATTTAATAAACCAACAAGATGGGATTGCCAATGCTACAGTAAATTGCCATATTTTCTAGAGTCGCCATTTCTTTTCATGCTTGGAGAAGTAAATCGATGGAAAGATTTACCCATGCAATAGTAAAATGGAATAGGGCGCTTTGACAGTATGCGGTCCCAACTGTCATTTAATAAATCCCTCAAAGTTCCTTCTTTGTCCATGAGGAATATGAAGCCACCCATTGCAGCAATCACCTGGGAAAAGAATGGCAGCAATAATGATCACAAATTGATATTCCCATGTTATTGTCTCTTTTGCAGTTAGAGGTAATGAACATGCAGCAGAGAACCTGTAAGTGTGGAAGTTCCTAAACCTAATAGCTACTATCAATATCCATTTGCTACAGAGAACAGCAAAAACACGTTTGGGATATAATGCACTACAGACATTCCCAAAAAGTCTAAAATCATTTGTTACACCAGGGAACTTGCAGGGCCTGAAATTTTCATTTCCATTTCCTAGGAAGTTCAAAGGCATACACAGTTATTCAGTTGAAATATTAGTTCCAGCATAACCACCTAATCCTCTATGAGTCATAGACTATGACAAATTGACAATTAGCCTCTCTTAACATTGACCAATCATCATGAAGTTTTCCAGTGCACAGGATGGTTACACTGCTAATTCAGACTTCCAAAAGACCATAATATCTTTTCACTACATTAAATTGAGATAGCAAGATGAGCAAATTCTTCAATAAGAGTATCCATCTGAATGCACAGAGAAATACATTTATGGAAGATAGAAATAGAGGATAACCATGGATTAAGCAGTACAGTCAAACTGTGTTGCATATCTAGAAAAGCCAATCCACTAAAATGCACCACTAGTTATATTTAATAACAAATAAAGGAAAACCACTCCTCCCACAAGAAATGAGAAGAAGATAGTATTTCAGAAGAATCTAGCATTGCTCTCAATCCAAATCAGTCCGTGGTAACTGTTGAAATCCCGAGATAATTGGGACCAAGATTATGAATGATTGGAGTTGATTTATCTTTCCATGTGTGAAATATTGTAATCTTTTAGATTGTAGAAATATTCCTTTCCTTTAATTTTTTCCCGTCCTTGTACTATAAGTAGGTGAGTTGGATTGTAAATTAAGAAATATAGAATATACGATTCTCTCTTCATGGTATCAGAGCCGTGAGTTCTTAATCTAACAAAATCATGTCAGAATCCACAATCTCTGACCCTCTCAACGGTAAGACTGAAAGTGCCTCTACCGTAGGTACTGGGGAGAATTCATCGTTTCAACTAACAGTCAAAAAACTGAACGGGAAGAATTTTCGCGAATGGGCTAAGTCGATCAAACTGATAATTGATGGAAAGGGAAAATTGGGTTACCTCACAGGTGAGACAATGAAGCCAGCCTCAACCAACACTGCCTCTCTTCAAAAATGGAAGTCGGAGAACTCCATGGTGACTGCTTAGCTAATAAACTCAATGAAACCATCCATTGGAAAGACATACCTATTTCTACCGACGGCGAAGGACGTGTGGGACACAGTGAAGGAAACATATTCAGATTCAGAAAATTCGCCCCAGATTTTTGAAGTCAAAACCAAACTTCGGCAAACTCGACAAGGTGAACGAGATGTCATGGAGTATTACCTGGAGATGACAGCCTTGTGGCAAGAACTTGATTTGAGCTCTGAAGAAGAGTGGGAGTGCATAGGAGACAGCTCGCGATTCAAGAAAAGGTTCGAAAACGAACGGGTCTTCGAATTCTTGGCAGGGCTGCACCATGACCTAGATGATGTAAGGGGCCGGATTCTGGGTAGAAAACCCTTACCGTCGACGAGGGAAGTTTTTGCAGAGGTTCAACGTGAAGAAAATCGGCAGAAAATCATGATAGACGTCAGCGGTGGAGCTTCGCTTGGGTCCAAACGATCTGCCCTAAAAAGAAAATGGCCTACGTCTTCTGACTTTGGGCCAAAATGGCCTCGGTCTTCTGATTTTGGGCCCTTAAATGCTGGGGCTGGATTTAAAAAGGGCGGAGTACAAATTTCAAATGAATTAGGTAAAAAAAATCAGTAATTGGGCCGGATATGATAGGTCTTTATTCAAGAGGAACAGCAAATGGGCCCGACCTAAGACCACAAAAAGGACGACCCTGGTGTGAATATTGTCGTAAATTGGGGCATAAAGAAGACACGTGCTGGGAGTTACATGGAAAACCGGGAAATTGGAAACCAAGACAAAACAAGAACCGGGTATATCAGGCTTCGGTTGACTATCAAGGAGAAAAATCCAAGGAGTCAAGTGGCGCCTTCAATCCTGAACAGATGGAACAACTTTACAAATTGTTATCCAAATTTCAACCACCGAGTCAAACCTCCACAAATAATCCATCTAGTTCACTTGCTCGTACACCCTGGATCATTGACTCTAGAGCTTCTAATCACATGACGGGCTCCCATGACCTATTTTCTTCATATTCTACATGTGCGGGTAATATCGAAGTTAAAATTGCTGATGGTTTCCTGTCGTCTGTAGCTGGAAAAGGGAGTATTAAACTTTCTGACTCTATAACTTTAAAATCAGTTCTTCATGTCCCAACTTTGTCGTGCAACTTACTATCTATCAACCAGTTAACGAAAAATTCCAATTGTTCTACTAATTTTTTCCATCTCATTGTATCTTTTAGGACCTATCATCGGGGAAGACGNCTTTAAAATCAGTTCTTCATGTCCCAACTTTGTCGTGCAACTTACTATCTATCAACCAGTTAACGAAAAATTCCAATTGTTCTACTAATTTTTTCCATCTCATTGTATCTTTTAGGACCTATCATCGGGGAAGACGATTGGCGGTGCTGGGAAAAGTGAAGGACTCCTCTACTACTTTGATAAGATTGATGTGAGTAAACAGTATCAAGTTAAAATCTGTGATTTTGCGTCTATCCTTAGAGATAGTGAAATTATGTTTTGACATTTTAGAATAGGACGCCCGAATATTGAATACATGAAACGTGTACTCCCTTCCATTTTCTTGAATAAGAGTTAAGTTCATTTTCAATGTGAAGTTTGTGAACTTGCGAAACATCAGCGTTCATCTTCTTACAAATCTATATATAAACCATCAAATTCATTCACCATGATTCACAATGACGTATGGGGCCCCTCACGTCCAAACCGTACCCATTCAAAGTGGTTAGTTACATTTATCGATGATCACACTCAAATTTGTTGGGTCTATCTACTAAAAGACAAATCCGATGTCCGTACCATGTTTATCAACTTCCATTCAATGATTCAAACACAATTCCAAACACAGATTCACATTTTACGCACAGATTATGGCACCGAATACTTCAATCACATCCTAGGAGACTTTCTCCGAACACATGGGATAATTCATCAAAGTTCATGCGTCGACACTCCCCATGAACACAAAAATAGACATCTCCTAGAGGTTGCCCGAGCTCTAATGTTTACCGCCAAAATGCCTCAATTATTCTGGAGAGACGCTATTCTTACATCCACCTATCTAATCAACCGAATGCCTAGTCGTGTTCTAAATTTCAAAACACCTCTTCACCAATTTCAAAAATACTTCCCAACTTCTCGTCTCACTTTTGATCTCAGTCTACGAGTGTTTGGGTGCACTGCATTCCTTCACGTTCACTCTCAACACAGGAGTAAACTTGAACCCCGAGCCATTAAATGTGTTCTGATCGGATATTCTCATACACAAAAGGGCTACAGATGCTATGACCCTTCCACAAAAAGAGTCTTTCTCAGTCTTGACATCACCTTCTTCAAAAACACTCCATACTTTGGAACCACTTCTCTTCAAGGGGAGACATTGCATGAAGATCAGTTATTTGATCTCAGTCTCTCCTCTTCTGAACCAACCCCACCTACTCTACCATCCGATCCTAATATGCCATTGACAGAAGATCCAGGGGGAGATGCAGAAAAACAACATGATAAGGAGATACTAGTTTACTCAAGAAATTCAAAATCAAAGTACATTTAGAATCTCACTTCTGAAGCACGGAGAAATTCAGAACTAATGGTAGCTCCAGAAGCCCACAAATCAGTAGAAATATCTAACCCTGACTTACCCATTGCGCTCAGAAACAAACAAGGTCATGTACTCTACACCCTATTTCTAAATTCATGTCCTACAATACTTTATCCACAAGTTATCGTGCATTTACCACTCACCTAGACAATACAACCATTTCAAGAACTGTTCAGGAAGCCCTGGAAATCCCACATTGGAGAGAAGTAATACTGGAAGAAATGAAAGCGTTGGAAAAAAATGAAACTTAGGTAGTGATGGACCTACCAAAAGGGAAGAAACCCGTTGGATGCAAATGTGTCTTCAATCTGAAGTACAATGTTGATGGGATAATAGAACGGTATAAAGCTCGACTGATTGCAAAAGGTTACACACAAACATATGGCATCGATTATACAGAATCATTTGCACCAGTAGCAAAGCTAAATATTGTTCGAGTTCGTATATCACTAGCAACAAACTTGGATTGGCAGCTTCATGTTGACCTATAATTTTTACGTAAGATAAACGGGGAATTGGAGGAAGAAGTATTCATGACATTACCACCAGGCTTCTACAAAGTAAATGAAGAAAAACGGGTATACAAACTAAAAAAGTCATTATATGGGCTCAAGCAGTCATCGAGAGCATGGTTTGCCAGATTTGTTAAAGTGTTGAAAAATCAAGGGTATCGTCAGGGACAATCAGATCACACTATGTTTCTTCGACTATTTGAGGATGGCACTAAAATGATTCTAATTGTATATGTTGATGACATCATTCTAACAGGAGACAATACAGTAGAGATGGAAAGATTGAAGAAGAGCCTTGCCACTGAATTTGAAATAAAGGATCTGGGACTAATGCGATACTTCCTAGGAATGGAAATCGCTAGATCGAAACGAGGCATCAGTATATCACAACGGAAATACATCCTTGATCTTCTCACCGAGACTGGAATGCTAAGATGCAAACCAAGTGATACTCATGTTGATGTGGGAAAGAAAACTGAAGATGAAGGTGATCCAGTAGAAATTGATGGATATCAAAGACAGGTTGGAAAATTGATCTACTTGTCGCATACTAGACCTGACATAGCATTTGCAGTTAGTCTAACAAGTCAGCATATGCATTCTCCACAAGAAAGTCATCTAGAAGTTGTCTATAAGATACTCAGATATCTCAAGGACTCACCTGGAAATGGGTTATTCTTCAAAAAGAGTGAGAAAAGAAATTGAGATTTTCACATACACGGATTGAGCAGGATCGATAAAAGATAGGAGGTCTACCACAGGTTACTGCACCTTTGTATGGAGAAACCTAGTAACTTGGAGAAGCTAAATAGTTTTTTCAAGCATTTAATGTTTTGGCTATCGTAGATCCTATACTTCTACTGATGAATCTTGGTTGATGTTTTAATAGTTAATTAATTTTCAATTTGAGTCCCAAGTAATTTATGAATGATCATAGAACAGTTAGTAATTTCCTACTTTGGGCTACTATTCCTTATTGTACAAGGAAAGTCCTTGAAGCCTCTAAATACTCTTTGTTCTAGTGGATATTTTTTAGGATTGATAGTGTTTATGTGGACTTACCAAGACCAGCTACAGTAAAGTGTATTACCTTCTTTTCATATCTTCTTCCCCTACTTATCTTTGTTTACTATAATTTTTACTTTTTAGACCATCTGCACTATACTGAGACCTATTTTTCTCGTTTCAGCATTAATAAGCAGCTCTTATAAACCCAAATCTGCCAGAACTAAAAATGTCATTAACCTAGCACAAAAAAGCCTCTTGGGACCTATTCGACTATTCACGGATTGTTCACAACCTCTGACCAGCATTGAGCAACCTTGATTCTCCCCACAGAAACTTCTAATGCCAAGGATTAACATATTCCAACCTTTTCCCTGACTGTATGGGCATCTAATTATTTCAACCCACCATAAATTCAACCTCATAAAATCTGTCCTAAATCAGAGAACTCCTTTATAATAGGAACACAAGATGGGAGCATAAATGAATTAAGAAGACGTGATAGACAAAGAAAAAGGAATGTTCAGCACCAGTTAATTCCCCAAAATCAAGTAAGATAATCATTATGCAACAAGTTAAGAAACACGGACACTAGGAGTGTCTGTGAGATACCGATTTGATATTGGTCGAACACTCTGAGACACATGCCAGTTATCACACAAGCTATGTGGCAAGCCCTATTTTTATAAATTTTAAATTTCCAACATGTGAAGGACACTTTCCTAAAAATTCTACGGGAAGTGTTCGACATGCCATGTCCTGTGCCTTATATTCTTTATAGTTTTTAGTTACTAACACATGAAAGACATATTGATGACACAGAGAGAACACGGCTAGCCCTATTTGTAAGTATTGATACAAGAAAATAGGTAACCTTAATTAATAAAATATTAGGGTAAAAAGGTCAAAATAATGTGAGAAAAAATTTACAATCTTCATTTCAAATTTGTTTTATATCCATTATATGAATCTCTTTTTAATCCTCATGAACAAAAAAGGTGAAAGTGGATATGAAAGATTGTTGACTCATGATGGCATACTAAGTTGCGAACATGGATACAAACAGGACACGAACAAAAGAGTACGTGATTTTTCTAGAAAGTAAGATAGGAACCGTCAATTAAATTCTTTAAAATTTTGAGTGGGTGTTTGGTAGGGATTAAAATTAGATTTTTAGTAGATTGTGATAAAAAATTTTGAAATATGTGGTTGAAAAAATGTGGGACCCATGAAAAATGTGATTAGTATTGATTGTTTGACTTTGACTTAGATTAAAATCTGAGTTTAAACCGAAACAAACAGGGCTTGAATTTATATTTCATCATAAATTTAAAGTTAAAGAGTCAGAGTTTGAATTAAACCACACAATTTGCTAGGACTCATAGATGCTACTCAATGATGCATCACTCATTTCTATCACACCATAATTTCAACAACTTATACTTTTATCCAAACAAGCAATATATTTTCATATTTATACTTTTATATATGACACAATACATGCCATGTCGAATACTTAGCCGATGAATGTACCTAAAGTATCTCTCAAGCATTAGAAATTTAAGAAATATATAAAAATAAAAATAAAAAAAGGACGCAATATGAGGCATGTCACATCCATGTCATGAAGTGTCCGAGAGTGTCGGTACCCGATATGACATGATACATGTTGGACATGGATATTCAGCCCAAGTAGGAGATTCCATACATCATAGATGGTATATATGCAAAGATGAAAAAGTTCATATATGCTAAAGTTGGTCAAAGGATATACTTTCACATATTTCATGTCGTGTTCCCAAAAATTGCAACCGGGGTCATTTATGTAGAAGCTTGTTTGCTATATATGACTTAACTCCAAAGACAATAAAATCTAATTCACCCATTCTTTCAAAAAGTTGTCTAAACTCTAATGCTTGCGTCTCAAGGCACACCTCAAGTGAGGATTTCATTAAACACCTCGAAGCTTACATATAGAATGCTATTTGTCTTAGCTTATTGGTGGAGATCCTAGAAGTTATCTTATATGAAAGACTTTTCAAATTTTATACGTAATTAGGGTTTTAAATTCTATAATATTTTAATATATTCTCTAATATTTTGTTAGATTCTCTATTATTTTTAATAGTTATTTCTTACCTAAATTTGATGAATTTTCTAGTATTTTGTTAGATTATCTAAGATATTATTAGATGTTTCCTACTTAAAATAGGTTCTTTGAAATCTTATATAAAATAAGGTTATGTATTGTAATATAGACAACTTTAATATGAAATAAACTTGATATTCTCCCCTTCTTGTTCTCGTTCTCCTCCCTCTTCCTCTTTATTTCTCAATTTTGTTCTTTGTTTGATGTTGTTAAGGTATACGAGCAAGTCACATTCCTTTAGCCAAACAAATTCACGAAGTTTTGATACGTGCTCACATTTTTAAAAAAAGAAATTAGTGCTTGTCAAACCTATACAAAAATCACACCCAAACGACCTCATATCTATCAAACACCCGTGCCACCATATACACATACACAAACAACACTCCACCTGCAACTACCTCCCAAAAAACAAAATTGTTCATCAGTATTGTTCATCCAATTTTTCTCTTTTCCTTTGCTTTCATCGGAGTTGTTCACTAGTTAAACAAAATTTTGAATTAGATTAGTTTTTTTCATTGTTGCTCTTAGTGGAAAAAAGAAGATAAAGAAAAATAGTATTAAAAAATTCAAAAGAAAAACTGATGGCATGTATTTAATTGTTGTTACTCAATTCCGATCAAGGAGCCACACTAGTGCAGTTTGATCAAGGTCTCTCATGGAACGCTGAATGCTTGAACAATGATTTTGCCTACTGTAAGCTCTATATCAGCACCTCAGGTATACTTTACGCTATCTTGACAACTTTACTTTTGTTCAAGTGTGGCTAATCATTTTGATCTTACAAAATAAAATAAAGTCAAATCAAATTGTTCTTTTGATCGGATTTTAGAGTTTTTTTCCTGCATGTGCTAAGTGATAACATTTAATTATTTCAAATAAGTTGCTTTGTTTCAGAACTCTGCTCAACATTATGTACAATTCATAGACCAACTCTTA
Organism: Fraxinus baroniana; assembly: GCA_903798355.1. Classification (NCBI taxonomy): domain Eukaryota; kingdom Viridiplantae; phylum Streptophyta; class Magnoliopsida; order Lamiales; family Oleaceae; genus Fraxinus; species Fraxinus baroniana. The sequence goes on from CAIGRO010048407.1 coordinate 28,570, forward strand.
TATCTACACAAAGTCCCTTGGTCCTTAACAAGATAGTGTGCCTCCCCATTTTCCTTTCTCGTCCTTCTAGCAAGTTAAATTACAACCTTAGGACTTTGATGGTCTTGCTGGTGCCAAGTCAGTTCTTGATTAGCTCGATGTTCTTGAAAAGTTTTCTAACTTTCACAAAATGTGTGACTCCTTGTCGTATTTGTCATGCTTATGTCACTTGATGGATATGCTAGGTGTTATAGGAAGTCATTTTTGAGTAATATAAATCGTTTAGGATAAAGTCATGTCACTTTGTGGGATGAGAATCATAAAACGAATATGAGTAATAAGTACGTCCTTGTATTATCAAAATAAGTTTCTAGATCAATTCTTTTTACACCGTGACAAGGTACATTCAGTGTTAGCAAATATCTAGACCACTTCGAAGAGCTATTGCACCGTTATGACATTTATGAAGCTCTCCATGTCACGGCGTCTAGGTTTCTCAATGATTTGAATCCTAAAATCATGTGTGACGATATTACCGATCCTAATCATTAGCCGAAGTTTACAACATATCAATCTATGGAACATATTCTTCCATCTTCACCAAACATGCTATACGCTAGGCATACAATCCTAATTTTGATAGTCACTAGCTTAGTCTGGTTGAATTTGTCCTCATCAGGAAGAAAATAAGATTTTTATTGTTGAGCCTATTAAATATTTTGATAACGAGAATGAGGAATTACATATGGCGTTACAGTCTAAGCCAAACAGACCACATGTTCTCGACCTCATGTCGAAATTGTTATTATCTACTCTTTTGCGTGACCTTAAATTGGCTTTGTTACGATTTTACCTAAATTGATTGATGCTCCCCAGGTTGCCACTTTTTTGTCAAAGGCAATTGTTCACTTGCATACTTTTCTATCGATATTTGATCGTTGCCTACTAATTATCGTCATAATATTTTAGCTCCAACACTTGCTCATTTTCATGCTTAGATAAAATACAAAATTTTAATAATGATTTTTAAGCATTGTTACATGGTTCTTTGACACAATTTTTGAAATATTTAAAGTTCTTTTCGATCACTCACTTGATTATAATCTATTTGACTGACCATCACACTTAAATGAAGGTTTTGTTTTTAAATCATAGAATTGTTTTCTTGTCAAGGGCACATTCGAGCCACTGATATTGCACTCATTTATTTTTGTCAGTCAATCTACCGTACTAGTGCATTGTGCTTCTCTTATGAATTCAGTGGTAATTTATATATGGCATTACCATCTAAGCCCAACAAACCACATGTTCTCGACTCCATGTCGAAATTGTTCTCGTATACTCTTTTGTGTGATTTTAACATTAGCTTTGTTATGGTTTTACCAAAACTGATTGATAATCACCGGGTTGCCACGTTCTTGTTTAAGGCAACTGTTCACTTGCTTACTTTTCCTATAGATATTCAATTGTTGCTTACTAATCACCGTCATATTATTTTAGCTCCTAAAACGATTGGTTATTTTCCTACTTTTCATGCTAAGATAACATACAAAACTTTAATGTTGATTTTTATGCCTTGTTACATATTTCTTTGGTATGATTTTCGTAACATTTAAGGAAGTTTTTTAGATCACTCAGTTAAAAATAATCTATTTGACTGACCATCACACTTAAATGAAGGTTTTATTATTAATATAGTACAATTGTTTTCTTGTCGGGGCACATTCAAGGCAATGATGTTGCACTTATTTATTTTTGCATGTCAGTCTACCATACTAGTACATCTTGTTTCTCAGTGGTAATTTTTGTCGATGAGCTGCACATGTTGCTTTTTGGAGTTTATATTCTTGAGAATGATTTGCAGATTTAGTTGTCGTCCTATGGCCGATATTGTTATTCGATCAAGAAATAAGATCGCCTCATTGGCCAAAAAGTTATATCGTATCTCGTGGGAATCTAGAAGATATATTTATGGGGATCCTAGAAAATATATTATATAGAAGAATTTTCAAATTAAATACGTAATTGAGATTTTAGATTCTCTAATATTTTAATAGATTCTCTAGAATTTTAATAGTTGTTTCTTACCTAAATTTGATGAATTCTCTAGTATCCTGTTAGATTCTCTAGTATTTTATTACATATTCCCTACTTAGAATAGGTACTTTGAAATCCTAAATAAAGGAAGTTTATGTATTATAATACAGACAAGTTTGATATGAAATGCACTTGATATTCTCCTCATAAATTATACTTCTCTCTATTCTTCTCTCTCCCCTCTCTCTTACTCTTTCTTTTCTAAATCTTGTTCTTTGTTCAATATAGTTCGTCATCACCTACACCTTGAGGCAGTTCATGTTTGCATTCATTTGTTTTTCCTTCTGTTACAATTCTTTTGTTTTGTTTTTCTTATCATTACATGAAAGGGGATGGGAAGGCAAAGGCACCATTGCATGTGAAGAATGATGACAAATAACGAGGAGAAACTCGTAGTGACGAGAAGGATGACTAGAAATTAAATGCGTTGATGATTCTCTTCAAGACTTCCTATTAGTAGTATTGTTATGGGATACTTCTATATTGTCTCTATTTCTAGTAATAAATTACAATGTTGTTATATGATTACTAACTTAAGAACTTAATATTTGCTATTTATTGATATATGTCATGTTATTCAGCATATTAGACTTTACTTCTATGAAATTATTTTATTATGAGTTTTCTAGTTGATTTATGGTTTGTTATAAGCATTATTTTTATTTTAATATTCATTAAAATTATATCAATGGTTTTTCTTGAAGATTAAGCCTCACGCATTGCCTCACAAACGTAAAATAAATTGGAACTCCATTGAGCCTTATTAAACATTGACTTGGCCGCGCATTTTGAGAGGCATGAACAAATATAAGTTGATCTTAGGTTTGAGCATCTTGAATTTTTAATTTTTGATTTTTATTTCGAAAGAGCTTGGACAATGTTCCCAACTAGTACTCAACATGTTTAAAGGTAAAATAGTATTTGGAATATGTTGTTCATAGATGTCATGCTAAAGAAGTTTCCACATTCGTCAATGTCAAGGAGATCCACCGATCACTAGATTGATACTATGGTTATAGAGAACCATAAAAGCAAGCTAGTGAATAAATGGCAAAAGGTCATCTAATTACAAGGCACAAGTCTGCGCCTTAAATGTGATGTTTGGAAGCTTGACGGCATGGCATTGTATAACTAATCGGAAGCAAAAATTTGCATAATGTCCTCTCTTGGAAGTGTGAATTTAAATAAGCACCCTCTGTGTGTCATTCCAAACAGATTCATCTAACTAAGATACAAACTAACCATCATAAATCAATGGACCCACCAACTTTTTTAACTCCCTCACAAGTATCGGAAGCATTAGAATCATTGAAATACTACAAAAGTACACTCTATAGCATTGAAATTTGAACTCCCCATAGCATGTTCAACCAAAAGAAGAAACAGAAAATGGATAATGGATATACCAACAAGGTCAATTCAATCCAAAATAATATCATCCTGTCATAGATATTTTCTAAGATGAGAATCAGTATATTGATCTTACAGTTTGTACAGCCACAAATACAAGGAAGATATCCCGAGCCACAAAAAGTCTGAACTTTATAATGCGCCAAGAGTTGTCCTCCAAATCTGCCACTCGTAGATGAAATTGAGCTTTGCACGTAGTGCAATGTGAAAAGGAAAATCCCTCCTATATTATGATGCAATGTAGGCCGAAAATTATCAAATGTGAACTAATTAAATTATATATATGAAACAGGAAAGAGATAATTCCACCTTAACAGACCGCCAGTGATCAAGGCAAGAGCGATGCACAAACTGCTGAGTGCCCTTGCACTTGCATGGAGATATCAATTCATCATCTATGAAGAAGTGGAAAACTAAGCCAGCTCAGATAAGAGTACCAAGACCATAGGTTTGAAGTCAAAATTCTTAAAAAAATAAATAAATACTCAAGACACCAGAAGAAGCACCAAAAGGAGAATATGATACACTAAGAGAAGGAAATCAAATGCACACAGGAAATAGCATATCGCCAATCGCCAATCGCCAATCAAGTTATCAAATATCAAACTAGGGGTATGCTCATCAAATGCACTTTTGAAATGGTATATAACTAAAAATTGAGCAACTCAGAAAGATTATGTGTTTGTTTTAATGCCACGCAACATTTAGTAATTTTGAAATTCAAGTTTTACACACGTCTTCCAATCTTCTAGAATCTTGACATAAATAAAAGACTTCATTGATTCGTAGTGAACTAAGCATGCTAGTAAGCAAACTAATGCATCCAGCCCCTTAAGAACACAATTACACCATTGATACAGAAAGAAAACATAAAATTTAACAGAAGATGTTTGTGAGTTAAAAACTCTCCAAGACCGAAACTTCATAAAATCTTGCTAGGAACCTAAAAAATAAATCAATAGAAAAAACATAATCTATACCCCCGTCGCACTCAAGGCAAAATCTGCAACAAGGCAAGGAACCAGTTTCAACATCACGTTCGTTCCTTATCTCACGGCTAGAGCTCCCAGATGATCTTGCATTTTCCTTAAGCAGAGGATGAGAACCCCTAGGAGTCCACGCACGCAGTGGTGCCATCTCCACCTGCAAATTATTCATCTCAATTCAATTTCCCAAACTCAAACAGAGAAGAAACTGCACTCCCGAACCCTATATCATCATATAACAAATCCGCAAATATATACTTGTAGAGAAATGCAGTGAATGAGGACTCGGTGGAATTTGTTTGATTATGGACTTGGCATGTGGACAAAGGCGTGATTACGCTTCCACTGGTGGCGGTGCGGTGGTGGTGGCATACGGCGGAGCAGAAAAGATAATTTTGACGACGTACAGCTAAAATTGGGATAAGATTTCGGCGACATAGCAACAACAGAAGAATTGTATGTTTACTTGACGATTGATGTTACTTTGTTTTTGAATTAGTCGAATTTGAGCTGAGTTTGAATAGCAAGAATGTCACTAATTTACGAAAAAAAAAATGGAAAAGGAAAAACTTATTTTTGAATTTAAATAGGGTAATTTTTAAATTGAATTTGGCTCCCATGTATAAGTTTACAAATGGCAATGAATTAGTCTACTTCAAAAATTTATAATTTGATGTATGGCATCCAGGTGTGAATAAAGAGTTGTCTTTTTATATTTATAGTACATCCTATTATAGATTTTGGTTTAACAAGAGACATTGGTTTATATGGTGATAGATTGTGACTTTGCACAAGAGCTTGGTCTATATGGTGATAGATTGTGACTTTGCACAAGAGCACTTGTAGGTTTATTTGAGGATATTCAAGATTTCTCATAAGGTTATTTGGGGATGAATGTTCGCTTTTGTAGGAGACATTTAGATAAAATGGGATGGTCTTGAATAGGCAGCGTTGTATTGATTTGGTACGTTAAAAATATTTCATATACAGAATCTAAGTGAAAATAGATATTCTTGTCGTTTTGTGTCTACGAGTATGTCTAATTATAGATTCTGACTTAACAAACGGTTATTGGTTTTTATGACAATAGATAATGACTCAGCACAAGAGTACATGTACGTCATTCGATGACAAATTCCAACTTAACGGGATGGTGGACAGAAGCTTGTCTGATGATAAATTTACGCTTTGCTGGAAAGACATTTAGATAAAAAGTTGCGGTCTCGGATAGGCGACGGCGTATCGATTTGTTACGTTAAAAATATTTCGTATATAGAATCTAAGCAAAAATAGAAATTTTTTGTTGTTAGTGCCTATAAGTTCTAATTATTGATTCCAACTTAGCAAGAGGGTATTGGTTTGTATGACTATAGGTAATATCTTAGCACAAGAGTGCGTGTAGGTCCACTCAAGGAAAAATTTCAGTTTAGTATGATGGTGGACGTAAGCCTATCGCGAACTAAATCTCGCCGCTTTGCACGAGAAACATTTAGATTAAAGGCTAGTGTTCTTAAATTGGTAGCATTAAATTGATTTCGTACATGAAATCACATGTACTTCTTTCTTGTGTTTCTTCCGGTAGGCCATATATATTGTTCATATTATCGGTGAATTTATTAACATGTATTTCAATAAAATGTCCTTCATACTACAAATTAGTTGTCAATCGTGCATTAGTGTTATGAAATTAGCATAATGCATACAATGTGTTTCAATTTTGTAGTGATGGGAAAAGTTATGGTACACCACTTGGACAACGGAAATCACCAATGACTATATATATATATATCACATTCTAAATTTATCACTATAATTTTAAATTTTTTGAAAAATACTCATCTCCATTACTTTCCAAATTTACTTTTTATTACATTCATTCATTTTAAACACAATATATCCACACAGTTTAACCAAAAATAAATTATTTATAAAAAATCATTGTTTTTACCATTTCATAACTAAAAAAAATAAGATTTAAGATAAATCATTATTCTATAGTTTTCATAACTGGTAATATAAAACATTTGAATGTTGATGTACATCCAACTATTTATGGTTTATTCAAGTCAATTGTCCGTCATATGGCTACATCTTCTTCCATTAGGGACATTTGTGTTATAAACAACGAAAAAGATATTGAATTGCTCTAATACTAATTTGTTGTAATGATAGAAGAAAATCAGTAGTGCTACACGTACAGGAGAGCTTTCACAGGCATGTTACAGGATTTCAAATTTTGCAGACGTGGCAGTTGAAAAACAAAAAGAATAAAATAAGGGAAATGAAAAGAGACAACGCATTAAATGTACTAAGAGAAGTGGAAACCTAATTTTAAGTTTTTCAAAATCAGTGAGTATTCGTTCTCGCCTCAACTCTGTTTAACAAAAGTGAAAGCCTATCGGCGACAACGACGATTTCGAGTCCATTTCCGGCTATAGGATTCTATTGAAATCGGCAAGAGGCCATTTCCTCATGCCTGTGAAAGCTTTATTTTAGGCTACCATTTTCGAAGTCGACCTCCGCTGGCAAGTGCGTGAAACCACCACTGAAAAACCCACCTTTCACACCACTGAAAAACCCACCTCTCACCAGAGCTTTGAACCATCGGTGGGTAAGCAGTGATTCTTCATTTGCCCAATGAGGAAGCTAAAGACTTGCTCAGAATGTTTGACTCTCTTGCTCGAATAGCCGACAAACGAGACGTCGAGATTTTCTAAATAGGGACAAAAGTGATCTAATGACCACCAAATAAGGCTTAAACATGCCCTTTACTAGAATCAAAACAGAATGTATCAAAAGAATCAACACTCTTAATCGCATTCAAAACATCAACTAAATCAGCAAAATTATACATATGTGAAATCTTATGGCAAAAAATGGGTCTGTTACTAGCAACCGAATACAATGATATCGTCGATAATAGTAGCAAAGTGGATTTACCCATAACTTATTAATTCAATTGAGATGTATTCTTTAAGGAAGACCTCAAATTAGACTCCAACGGTATAGAATCCAACTCCAATTAATCCAACTGAATTATTAAAACACACTAATTGCTCAAAGATTCTGTATAATACTACAAAATATATAAATGGGATTTTGTATGTCTGTTTAACAAAATACAGACTCATTTGCTAACCTTCAGAACTTTACCTTCAATGGTATGCATGTACCATTTTGAATCAAGTGTATTTAAGAAGATTAGATTTCTCTTCAGATCTGGAATATGTCTCGTTGCATCAAGTATTCTTACCATCCCATCAAACACCTCTCCAATACCAACAATCCAACAAGGTATATTATTACCGATCATCATAATATCTTTTGAGATTTCTTCATATGTTGAAAACAAGTCCCGATTAAGAGACATACGAAAAGTGCAAGCTGTATCAAGAATCCAAACCTCATCAGGTTTGGAGTTGTAGTCAGACATAAGTAAAAGTTCTCCATCACTGTTAGAATTTTCTACAATACTTGCTTCTCCTGAAATTTCTGATTATTGATTTGCAGTCATTTTGATTTATTCTGCAACTTATAACAATCATTTATCAAGTGCCCATTTTTCTTGCAATAATTATTAAATTTGAAGTTAGATTTTTACTTGTCCCTTGCACAATCACCATCAATATGAGGCAATCTACATGACCCTCATATACTACAAGATACTTCATCTTCTCTTTTGAATATATAGAGTATCATAAACTCCTTCGATAATAAGAATATTACGACTATATAAAATCATATCTATAAAATATATGTATGAAGCGAACAATGAATATAATAAATCAATCTCAAATCTCCTTCATCATATTTGACTTTCAAGGTTTCCAAATCATTGGCGATTCCTTAAAAAGCAGCTAGGTGATCCTCGAGAGATGTATCTTCTGTCATACGATGAGAATATAAACATTGCTTCAGATGTAATTTGCTAATAAGATTCTTCATCATGCATAATTACTCCAATTTTAACCATAATGCAGCTGGTGACTTCTTCTTCAAAATACATAAAGAATATTATTTGAAAGATGAAGATGTATTTGAGATAGAGTCTTTCGATTCCTCCATTGTTTCTCCTCTAGAGTCCAAGTTGTGGGTATATTTTCAAATTCCATTAATGCATCGTCCAAATCTATTTAAGGGAGTACTACTCGCATCTTTACATGTTACCAAGAGAATCTTGTATTGTGATCAAATAGTGGAATACCATATATACTTCATTGTTGTTATCACGAAAGATCAAGTTGAGTTATTAACTTGATCAAAACATCGATCTTCCCAAGAATTTCAAAACTAAAAGCTCAGATACTAGTTTGTTATAAACAACGAAGAAGAAACATGATTGCTCTTATACCAGTTTGTTGTAATAATAGGTGAGAAAAGAAAATATGGCATAATATGAAGCAATTGATTACAAGAACCAAAATAATTTACAAAAAAATGGAGATTTTATTATAATATGAAAAAAAAAGAAGATTTGTGTATACAATGTTTCTAATTTCTACTAAATCATAATAAAGAGTCAATTATATATAGGAAACAAATAGGGAACGTTCAAACCTAATAGTAGAGTTGTAGTTGAAGTATAATACAACAAACGGAGTATAGGGGAAAAAATCATGTAGGGTGAAAATAGATCGGGTGGCACCTTGACATCGGCATGGTGCCGATGCCCCGAGCTCGGCTCTTGTAGTGCCGGGGCTAAAATCTTCTTGGCGCCGCATCGCCCACTCTCAGGTTTTTTTACTTCAAAAACTTGATTTTCTTCATCCCAATGTTCTCTTCAAGTCCAATATAAATTACAACTCCCAATTAGGCTTTCAAATGGAACTTTAACTAGAATTCCCCAAATAAATCTTAATAGGATTCAACTGTAGCATAGCAAATAGAATCTTTCTTAATGTGCAATTGAATTAGCACTCTCAATTATCTTCAACAAAAAATTCGGGTCATACTCAAATTCTAACACTCTGCATATGAATGATAGTACTTACACAAACTACAAGCAATATGTGACATTGGTCCACTAGCATTCTAACTCCCCTACACATATAATTACATGAAAAAATAAAAGTAAAAATATCAAATAGTTAACTAAAAAATCTTGATTTAATATATATTTACCGAGACAAAATGACAATCATTGACAAACCCAATTGCAACTTGAAAGGGGTTCACAGTAAAGTGGAAGAAATATAAGACATTGTTGTTGGCTCAAGTACGCACAAGAATATAATGTTAGGAAATTATTTAATTTATCATGTGAGCCAACATATGTAAATAATCATATAAAAAGGCTATTTTAGAATTAAACCCAAAATTAAAATGATCTAATAAAGAATTAAGTAATTAAGTTTTTGTCATCTAAATAACGTATGTGCCAGATTATATGTGCAGAGACCAGATCCATTAAGGTTTGTATTTGATGATGGATCGAATATATATGGAAAGTATATATAGGATTATGATCCCCAATTTATATACAATTCTCATTCTTTGTGCCATCCAATCAACACAATAATTAATGGAGAGGGAGCATATAAAAAAAATCCACAATCAAGAATCAAGAAAAAAGTTTGGAGCAGTTAAATTGAAGAACAAAAAATCAAAATTTAAAGATAAAAAATTCAAGATTCACAAATCAATGGATCAAGATATGTTCCGCTCTAATTAATTTTTTTGGTGATTTGACATGGAGATCTTGATAATTTATAATATTTTATAAAGTTTGAGTTTATAAAATTTCAACAGTTGGTATCAGAGCCAATTCCATGTTAAACAATTGAGATTAAAGAAAGAATTTTATGGTTGAAATTTATATATTGAATTTTGGAGTTATTGCCTGAGTCACTGAGTGTACAACGTGTGCATATGGTGCCTAAATTGGTTGATGAAATTAAGATAAAAATAAAATCAATGTTTGCGACGAGAAAATTCATTAGGCAGTAGTAGCTCCAAAAACAATGATCACAAAACCCTAGGGTTCATTTAATGATGTCGGACAAAAGTCTTATACACCACCATGTGTGCATATATTGTTACACATGTAAGTACATGCATGTATATTATTCATTAGAAAAAAAAAATTGTTGTTAGGCGTTGAAATCAGCATTAGTAAGGAGTCAGAAACTAAAAATTGGAAGGTGTAATAATCAATATAAGGAGAGAAAGTCCAGTACTGTTATAGTGTTATATATATATATATATATATATATATATATATATATATATACTTTAAAATTTCTTTTGAATCACTTATTTTTCTAAATAAATTAATTGACGCAACATGCTTGCGACGAGAAAATTCGTCGGTCAGTAGTAGCTCCAAAGACAATGATCACAAAACCCTATGGCTCATTTAATCAAGGGCAGACCCACGAAGGGCCCAGCGGGGGCGGCAGCCCCCAAAAAAAAATTATTTTTTATTTACAATTTTTTTAGCTTATTTT
>CAIGRO010048441.1:0-24570 GCA_903798355.1 Fraxinus baroniana
ATCAAATTAAGTACCAAGAGAAAAATAGGCTAACACTTTAATAACTAGCAATGAATGAAGCTCAAGCGTTAGATGAGAAAAACTTTGATGAGTAAAATGATTTTCAAAAGTTAATTCAATCAAATGTTTTTCAAAGTAAATGATTTGAAAAAGATAAATCAATGTAGCTTTGCTCAAGAATATCTCACATAAAGGCTCTTAAAGGTTGTATATTGAATGTAAAGTGAAGTAGTATTTATGGTAATCAAAACGCCAATATTTCTGGCCAACTAGACCATTGAACTAGGCGTTATGCATCAAAAATCAGAACGATTAAAAATTTGACAGTTGGATGTCCGCTACCTAAACCGGACATCCGCTAGAACACTTTTTCAGATTTTTTTTTTCTTTCCTTGATATTTTAAAAGGTGCATACTTTTGAAGAACATTTTCACTTAACTTTTCAAGATAAGTGTTACTAGTAATAGATTTAAAAATCAAGTGAAAAATAATTTTATGCGAGCGTTCTTGTGAATCATTTATCATGTCATGAAAATTTTAACTTATGAGCTTTCAGTGATTTATTGCTAAGGACTAATGCATTTTACCTTTACATATGGATTCAAAGCATACAAGTCTAATATCTTCAATGAGTGCTTGATTCAACATGAATGCTTCGAATGATTTGACATGATTGCTCAGCTTCCATCTTGATTTTCTTTGATCGAGCAATCATTTTGTTTTCAATTAATCAATTTTGGCTACAATAGTTATGAAGAGTTGAATTCAACTGTTAGAAATATACCAATTTGTTTGTTTTAATCAAACATGAAATCAACCATAGGTCAACAAACTTTGTATAGCACATTTTTTGTATTTTTATTGTGCAAGATTACGTGATAAAGACATTTACCCATTACTACTGCACGGATCATGACTACCTTATCCTCATGACCTAAAATTTCAATTCTAAGTTCGATATATGTAATTGAAGATGTTAAAGATTTGGTGTTACCTGTGAGTTTACCTTTTCCAACATGCCTATCTTCCATGTTTCGTATCTTTGTATACATAGTAGCACGTTTTGCCATTAGTGCTTTTAAATCTTCGGCCGTCTTTCGGATTTTTTTGCAGTCGGATTCTCTTGCGTATTAGTTAGACCATTGTAACATGCTGATTTTTTGTACCATCGTTTCTTTTTTGCTTGTTTTATTTATTTCAATCTATATATTTCTTAGCTGAATCGTAGAAGTTAATGATTTACTTTGTTCAAATTTTCCACAAATGACGCCAAGTTGTTGATGGTACAAATTGAACTAAACGATTTTATTGATGAAAAACAATTACAATCAAAGATGAATGTAAATACAATCAAAAATCAGATGAGAAATAACTATTTGAAAGTGAGGTATTTGAATTGCATACCTTCTTCTTTGAATGAGGAGAGTTTTTATAGATTTCCTTCAAACGATGGGATAATTTGGTCATTTGGAGAGGATGATAGATGGCTGCTTCTTATTGGCTACCTTGTAACTAATTTAGGTAAAGGCCATGCTTTATGCACTTGCATATGTGTTTCTTATTGACAACCTGTAACCAATGTGTTTATATAAAAAAATAATTTGTTTCTTGGCTTTTAAGCGAGCATCTGCTTTTTTGTTGTCTTCGCATGTTGTGTTATTCCTTACCTAATCTTTGAAAGGTTCGCGGGCTAACGGCGTTGCTGAAGAGAACTCTCAAGTACTAACTCAATCCAATTGAACCATCTCTTTGCATGATATGGCTTAGATGGACAATAATCTAGGGACTCAAAGTGAGTGGTCAACATAAGAATGAGGTGATGTTGTTAGTAGCCTAAGTCTTTCTCGCTTCTTCCATTAGTGTTGCTAAGATGTACTTGTTTTCTTATAAGACTATTGTTTGTAATAATCTCAATCCTGCTTTTGGAAGAAGATTGTGATTTGAATATTTTGTATCTTGGTCACTAGGCAAGTATTTCCACTTTTCAAGTGATGGCATGTAATAAACCACTATATTGGTCGTACATGATGGAGAAGAAGATTCTGAGTTACATCCCAGTATTTTTGAACGTATCAAAGGAAATGAGTCGAGAAAAGACGAATGTATCTTGTGTGCTGATGCAAGGGAGAAGTGAATGAAAATATGGAAAGACTAGGAACGTGGCGATATCACCCTCGTCCTAATATTATTCCAAATTTCCAGCACGGTGGAGGACGTAGTATGTCATTATATGGGAAACTGCCTTTTGAAAGGCAGTTCAGACCGATAAACAATGAGGGAACATTCAGGCCGCAACCTCGCCAACCAAATGTATGGCATTCATTCCAGTATAATGCGTGCCCTTTAACGAAATGACCAGAACCCAACAAAGAAGCTTTCAATGGAACTATGGACGAATGATGAGGCAACAATAGGGATTGTCACATTATAAGGCACCTAAATTGCTTGAGGTGGCTAACAAAAATGTTCTTAAAGATAATAAAGAGGCTAGCATGGGTGAATCAATAGAGGAGTTACTAGAAAGTTCTTCTGGGAAATCAAAATTTGAGCGTAGGAAGAAGGATGAAGATCTAGGGCGACCCCTCACTATTCAATTTGGTACACTACCTCATGTTATGGCTAATAATTATTTACTAGCTAATGAATTTAAAAGTAAGGAAAATGAAGAGGATGAAAGGGAAGATGATGAGGAATAAGTGTGTGTGCTAGAATGTGAAAATGGCCAAACATCTCGGGAGATATATGATAAAGAAGTGGATGACGATATGATTAACATTGAAGAGGAAATTGACGTAGAAGCAGAGAGAAAAAGAAGAGTGCCACGCAGTAATTTATTGAAGCGACTGTATCAGTAAGGTGTCAGCGAGGTGGATTTGTTGGGCGAACCATCTAGGCATTCTTTTGACTTCTATGTATTATATGGGATGCCTAAGAGAAAGGTGAGAGTGCCTCACTCTGAGAAATATGGGTCACCTCCAAGAATATTACCTCTCCAAACAAGTTGGATAACCGAAGAAGAAGCTTTAGAAGAAAGTAAGATGGAAGTCCAAGAAGCAAAAACTTAATGTGAAATATTGCACGTGGACTTGTCACAAGGAAATAATTCAACGAAGGATAAACATGAAGTGAAAATAGATGTAGCTGAAAATGTTATCTTTAAGAGATCAACTATGAAATTAACCAAAACACTTTAGGCCATTGTATGTGAAGGCCTTAGTAAATGGTATACATGTGTCAAAAGTGCTTATCGACAATGGAGCAGCCATAAATACCATCCCGTCCAGAATGATAAATTTGCAAAGATAGAAATCGATATGAGCCCAACAGAAGTTATTCTTACAAGTTTTAATGGGGGAGCAACTTCAACTAAAATGGTGATGCCATTGAACATAACAGTGAAAACAACTACTATGACAACAGTCTTCTTTGTGATCGATGGTCCTACTAGGATGAGATTAGATTCACGGAAGTCGTTGCATACGTTCATCGCTCTACTAATGCCTGGTTTTCTGGAATGACAAAGGTGAAGCAAAGTGGTGCAAGCAGACCATAGACCCCTTGTTGCAGAAGCAAACTCAGTAGAAAAGTTTATGTACGAAGGAAATTATAGACCTGTTAGGGTAGTTGAAGATGGAAAAGAGACTTAAATTGTCATACAGAGCGAAGAGCCATTTTCAATAAATGTACTTGCTGAAATATTCAATCAAATGAGACTAAACATAGTTGCTCTTGAAGAGCCAGTAATTGGAAAAAAGATAATCAAAGAACTCTAATGAGTTGCCAGCAGCAAGAAAATATAGTCGATACTCAGGCCTTCAAAGCTAAATTAATGACTTTTAATAAGGAATGTAAAATGAAGACAAAAGAAGAAACAACATAGAAACAAATTAGCAGTGTTCGAATTAGAGCAGAATATTGCATGAGAAGTCAACAAAGTGGATTGCTTAGAAGAGGAAGTGCCTACAAGGAACCTAGACGATGAAGTAATGAGGATAAAAAAAGTCTAGGCATGCTCAATCACAAAACCCTTTGATAAAGGTGAATATTGGCGACGAAGAGGAAGATCGCCCAACATTTGTCAGCCAAATGCTTAGTCAAGAGGTAAGTAATAAATTAATTACTTTATTAAAGGAATATAAGGATTATTTTGCTTGAAAATATGAACACATGTCTGGTTTAGATAAAATTTTGGCATAGGTTACCAACTTAGCCAAATTTTAAACCTCATAAACAACCTCCTAGGAGTTATATCTCTAATATATTGCTTGAGGTAAAGAAAGAAATAGAGCGATTGTTAAAAACGGATTTTATTAGAACAACAAGATATGTTGAGTGGTTATCTAATATCGTGTTGGTGTTAAAAAAGAATGGTAGTATTAGGGAGTACATAGATTTTAGAAATTTAAACTTAGCAATGGCCAAAGATGAATATCCAATGCCTACGGTAAATTCTTTAGTATATTCAACCGCCGGACACGTACGTTTGGTTGCTAGTTCTTTGGACTTATGCATGAGGACAACGCCCAAAGATGAATATCCAATTCCTAGGTGGATTCTTTAGTAGATTCAACTGCCGAACATGTAATGTATTCTTTTATGGACGGATATTTAGGATATAACCAAATTTATATAGCTGAAGAAGATGTACATAATATTGCATTTAGGTGCCCTGGGGCGTTAGGCTTCTTTGAATGGGTAGTAATGCCTTTCGGCCTGAAAAATGCAGGGGCAACTTATCAAAGGGCAATGAACTTAATTTTTCATGACATGATAGGCAAATTTGTTGAAGTGTATGTGATGACGTAATGGTCAAATCTATTAAAGAGGAAGACCATTTTGAACAATTAAAGCGCTCATTTGAGCGAATGAGACAATACAAACTAAAATTAAATCCCTTGAAATGTAAATTTGGTGTTCATGCACGGAATTTCCTTGGTTTTTGAGTGCATAAAAGAGGAATTGAACTTCATAAAAATAAAGAGAACACCATTTTAGAGGCCAAACCATCTGGTAACAAGAAAGAATTGAAAAGATTTCTAGGCCAAGTAAACTTTTTGAGACGTTTTATCTCTAATTGTGCAGGGCGAACTAAAGCTTTCTCGCCTCTTTTAAAGCTGAAAAATTAGGATGAATTTGTCTGGAAGGAAGAATGTCAAAAGGCTTTTGATAGCCGGAAGACATATTTGTCAAGTCCACCAGTATCACATATCCAAGGATTACCAATAAAAATATACATATCGGCTGAACAAGAATCGATAGCCGGAATGGTACGCATTAAGACCAATTTCGTAAAGAAATTATGATTTATTATTTGAGTAGACAATTAATGAAATGTGAATGTAATTACTCTGTTATTGAAAAGTTGTGTCTTGCTTTATATTTCACATGTACAAAACGAAGTAGTTATTTACAGCCTGTAACTGTTTACTTAGTTTCTAAAGTAAATTTAGTTAAATATATGTTTTATCACCCTATTTTACACCAAAGGATAGGCCTTTGGACTTTGACATTATCCGAGTTTGAAATACAATATATACCCTAAAAGACAGTTAAAAATCAAGCGTGGCTAGCTTTTTGGCCAATCATCCATGCCTTGACATGCCTAAATAAATTGAATTAGAAGTTGATTCATTTGAATTAAATCCTTGGGTTTTATACTTTGAGGGATCAAAGACTTCAGAAGGTGCAAGGGCAGGAATAGTCTTAATAATTCCTTTAGGGATTTATTATAAGTTTGCTTTCACTTAATAGTTTTAATAAAACCCTTATAGGTTTATTACAAGTTTGCCTTTTCTTTGGATAGGATGTGTACCAATAATAAAGCTGAATACGAAGCATTGATTGTAGGTTTAAAGCTGTTAATATAGTTGGGAATAAAGAATGTAATTATTACCAATTGATTGGTGATTTTAAATGCCAAAGTGATTATGTCATAAGTCAATATGAAATCACCCAAGAATTATTGGAAGAATTTGATCAAGTGGAGTTTCAATACATTAACAGGATGTATAACGATTTAGCAAATGAATTAGCCTAAATGGCTTCGGGTTATTCAAAGGTGCTACATTTGGAATCCACTTGTGAATATGGAGTAATATTGCCCGTAGTACAATGGAGAGCGAGAAGGATTGATGTTCATTGCATTCAAAATGGAGATGCAATAGATTGGAGGGCAAAAATAAAAAGATTTTTGAAAGAATATGACAAAGAGGGTAATAGGAAAATGAAGTTATGCTCATTAAATTACATACTAATAGATGAGGAACTTTTCAAGAAACGCTAAGATGGTGTGTTATTGAAATGTGTGAGTTCACAAGAGGCCAAAACAATCATGGCTGAAGTACATAAAGGAATATGTGGAGCTCATCAGGCTGGCCAAAGAATGAGATGGTTAATTGTTAGGAGTTGATATTTTTGGCCCAAAATGGGATAATCGTACGTTCAGTACGCAAAAAGTTGTTTAGCACGCAAAAAGTTCTTTAGCATGCCAAAAGTATAGTCCAATACAAAGAGTACCACAAGAGAATTGGCACCCATTATTAAACTTTGGTTGCTTAAAGGTTGGGTGATAGATTTGATAGGGAAGATTTATCCCCCGTCGTCCAAGCAACATACGTTTATAATAGTTGCGACATATTTCTTTACTAAATGGGTAGAAGCAATACCTTTAAAAAAGATTTCTTAGAAAAATATTATACATTTTATTCGTGACCACATTATTTATAGATTTGGGATACCACAAACTCTAATGATGGATCACAGAACTTCTTTAAATGGAGATCAAATGAAGGAATTCTTGAGCAAGTTTGGAGTCAAGCCAATAAACTCCACACCTTATTACACTCAATCTAATAGACATGCAGAATCTTCTAATAATATTCTAAAAAATATCATAAGGAAAACAATAAATGAAAATGTCAGAAATTAGCATGAATGTTTGAATAAAGCTTTATGGGCTTACATGACGTCACCATGTTCAAGTACCAAAGTAACTCCTTTTCAACTTACTTATAGACAAGAGGTTGTGTTGCCTATGGAAATCAATGTGCAGTCAATTAGAGTAGGCTTGCAAAATAATTTAAATGATGGCGAGTATGTAGAATCACTAGCCCAAATTTTATTGGAATTAGACGAGTTAAGGTTGGACGTCCTAGATAGATTGCATGTTCAAAATGGAAAAATGGGCAAGTTCTATAACCAAAAAGTTATAGCCAAGTCTTTTAGCTTCAGCGATTTAGTTTGGAAGACGATATTCCCTTTGGATAGAAAAGATCCAAAGTATGGTAATGATCACCCAATTGGGAAGGACTATATAAAGTAAAAAGCGTATTGGCTAATGGAGCTTACCATTTGGAAGATTTAGATGGCATGAAGCATATGAAGTTTATTAATGGTAAATATTTAAAGAAATATGTTCCTTCCATATGGAAAAGTGAATAGATAGAAGAAATTCTCTGCATAAGTAAATTCAAGATGTTGGGCACACACCATGTCATTAAAACAAGTAAAGTGAGTTAGATGATTATGTTCAAATAAAATAAGAGCGAACTACGTTCAAATAAAATCTTTCATTATCAAACCAAGAGATACAAAATACAAATGCTCTATAAGCCGCAGTTGGAAGCATGCTATCATTGTCCTTCTATCAACTACCATAGAAAAAAGGGTAAATTGGCCTTCGTCGCCTTCCTAAATGTATTGCTACAATGATAAAAAAATGGTCAAAGAAGCACTCTCAGCAAGCCATTGTTTTACATCAAGAACTCCCTCTGAAGATCATAAATGGAAAAGGGTGCTGAGAAGACCTTCATTTACCAAAAAACGTTCCTTATATCTCCCATACCAAAGAAAATATCAAGATAGATGATGAAATTGGGGAAAGATTAAATGATTCATTTATGTTGAAAAAGGAAATAATTGATCTTTTGGATATAAAAAATTGATCATTTGAATGCCAGATGATGGTAACGGATTGATTTTGTGGAAAATGAGGATGAAGATAACGAATGTGTAACAAATACGCAACTTTATAGAGATTTGAAGGCGAAAGGACGGAATGCGAATGGCCGTATAAATGGATAGTAACCGAAATTGAAGGTCCAAATCTCAGAGAGAAAAGTTGGAATACCAAAAGTTTCATTCCATATAAAGATTTCACAAGGGGAAATGTGCATGACTATGGCACAAGGTTAATGATTAAATTTCTGTGGAGTATTAACAATTAAATAAAACATCAATTATGATACTTCAAAATCCATGCATAAGTCATCACACAAGTGAATAAAACGAAGATTCCATTGATGAAATTGGCTACCATTACATTTTAGCCAACGGTGGTTGCCATCATAAAATTAAAAGAACAAAGTGTAAGACAAAATCGTCCTACAAGAAAAGTCAGGATATTAAATGCCTTAATTACAGCTTACCCCAAATAGAGCGCATATGTTCTCTAAATTTCTCTTATTCATCACCCTATTCAAGGGAAACAGCGGATAGCTCGGTCATAAGTTCCTCATCAACTTCCAGTTTTGAGTAATGCTCAAACAAACATTTGCCTCGCTCTACTTCTTGGGAAATGGTAAGGTGGTGCTCTCTTTGTATTTCAGTTTTGTATTCTAAGTTTTGAATTCGTTTTGAGTTTTGTGTTTTGAGTATTCATTTTGAGATTGTTGAAATTGTGTTCTCTTTGACATTTTGAGTTTTTTTTTTTGAAAAATCCAAAATTGAAAAACTTGTTCTCAATGTAACCCATTTTCTTCCCATCTCTCTCTCTCCCCGTTCGTCTCTCTTCGTTCGTCTCTTCCCGTCCGTCTCTCTTTCTTCTCGTTCGTCTCTCTTTTTCCAACCACAAGCATGACCTTCTTTCCACAACAAATGAACTGACCAGTGTAGATTCATTCAGTAGTGACGAGAAGTTCCTTCGGTAGCCATTGCACTTGCCGAAGTCGAGGGAACAAAATCTGGCTAGATCCTTTCTTATGGTGGGTACGAAACTTGAAAACGGATCCTACTTCCTTACGTGTGCCCAAATCACACAACCCATTTGCTTGTGTGCAGTGTAGAGGTGAAAGGAATGGGATGACTAGGAAATGGAGGTGATGGGAAGGGAACAGTAGAATCGAAAATTGGAGCAGTTTCTGGATTAATTGGTGCAATTGATATGTAACCCAAGGTTTGCCTACTGATGATTCAATATTGTGGGGATGATGAATTGAAGCAATAGTTCCGAAAAAAATGTTGGTCCGTGTGGCGATGGTTGTGGCGGTAGTTTTTGGGTGTGGCGGTGGTGATGGTGATGGTAGTTGTTCCGACGATGGTGGTGGTCAGGGTGATGTTGGGGCGGTGATGACAGTTGGTGGTTGCAAGCGGCAATGGTGGTGGTTGGGGATGATGATAATTGAAAACAACGAAAACAAGTTTTGAAAATTTTGGCCAAGTTATAACTGAAAACACCCAAAACGAAAAATTTGTTGTTTTGTGTTTTCTTTGTAAATTTTAAACTTGTTTTCCAAAAAGTGTTTTCACTATTTTGAAAAACTGAAAACAAAAAACGACCTGAAAACGACAAAGAGGGCCTAAGCTTCTGGCAGCTAACCTAGCCTTATAGTAGTCCATCCTTGCTTGAAGTTCCTTCATCTCTGACTCCAGGCTCATCATCAAAGAATCTTCAACCATAGCCTCAAAGAAGATTTCATTTAGATTGCTCTTGGTCTTCTCAATCTCTTGAAGTAAAGACTCATTTTCATTTACAGCACGAAGATACTAAGTCTTCTTGGTTTTTAACTTTAAATTTCTGGCTAACAAAGAACTTATCTCTGAGTAGATAATCTTCAACGTTAGCTTAAAATCGGATGAAATTATAAGCGAAGGAAGCTCAAGTGCTTGAGCCATTTTTGCACTTAAAAGCAGTTTGAATAGAGAAACCGATCTAGTACTGGCTTTGACGATATCCATATCCATGAAGGAAATATATTCAAGCATTGACTGCTTGAGAATATTCATATTTTCCTCTAGGAATGCAGTAGATGAAGCAGAAGGACGACTGGTTGAAGAAGAACGAAAAGTAACATTTGCCCTTACTAGTTCCCAAGAAGTAAACAAATCCTGAATGAAGTGTAAAATTGCGTCAGCGTCCTGTAAAGAAAAATGCAAGCATTTAGCATTTTCATTAGAGTGAACGAAGTGAAGATAAAAGATAAAACAAGGGCTACCTCATCAGTAGCTTTGGAAAATTGGGGCATATCACTAGTTGATCTGACCACTTATGGGGACTTTCCTTTGTCTAAACAAGCAGACTCTTCCACAACTTGCAGATTTATGGGTATCTCTACAAGAATCAAGTGATAATGAGTTAAAAGCTAATAACAAACAAGGGAAAAGACCATAAAATATGTATTACCTTCCGATTCAATACATGAGGGGTCAGTGCCCTGGAAAGGTGAAAGTTCTCCAATTGACTGTACGATTAAAGACTCTTGGCCTATGGGCTTCTCCTTAGGTAAAGTCCCTTCACCAGATGACTTAGACGAAAAAGCTTTGGTAGAAGAGGTAGAACAAGAACCAGTAAAGGTAGAGTCTTCAAAGGAGAAGTTGAGCTTTTCTGAAAAATTCAGGTAAAACATCAACATATGAAGGATCTTCTCATGAATAAACAAACTCAATTACCTTTCTCTTGACAATGAGAGGGGCATCATCATCGTCATCGGGCAAACCTGACGAAGCTAAAGCTGGCCGTTTATGGCTGGAAACACTTTTAGCTATTCCAGTTTGAACAGGTGGGAAATTAGATGGAATAGGATTCACTACAGGGTGTTTAACACGAGCAAGTGAGGATTTCGAAGGAGAAGTAGGATTCAACCCTTGCCTTAACGTTTGTTCCAGTCAAGATGTCATGGAACAATTCTTTCCCAATCAAATATTGAGCCCAAACGGGCAAAAAGGTGCTCACATAATTCATAGTAGAAGGAAGTTGCACGTAAATCGAAACTAAGTGAATAGAGAAAGGAAAAAGGTAGTGATTGAATTTAAGAAATAAAAAAAATGTGAAAAGATCCCTATTAGACATATTAACACGGCTCAATTGGTTGATGACTAGCCCGTAACAACTGACCGACCTAGGAGGAGCTGATGGAGCACCAAGTTATGGAAAATAAGTTATCAACCACAATTGAGTGAGCCAAAGAGGCCCGCTACCAGTAGCAGATGCACCATTCCTCAACTAGAATTGAAGGGAAGTAATGCCTCTATAAAAGGCAGCTAAGAATAACAAACAAAGATTCAGAGACCTACAATGCGCTAATTCATGCGCTATGGGCAAATAAGTTATAGAAGGTTTAACGCTAGGTACACAAAGAACTTATTTACAAAGCCAAACTTGAAGAAAGCAACACGTTCAACGTGGATAGGTTCAACACTTGAATTGTTATAAGGCTCTTGCATGCCCGAATAAGAATTAGTGTATCTCTTATCAAATTTTAGGACAGCAATAGTAACCAAAATGGCAGGAAAAATGGTGTTGCTCAGAGGGGGAAGATTAACTAAGACTCCAACATTTCTCAGAGTAATGGACATTGGGTCAAGTGGGAAGATAAAAGTATTATATTCAGAAGACCAAAAGCTCAAAGCAATAGGAAAAAGCACATGATCATAAATTAGGAAATGGAGAGCAATTTCTAATAAATCAGAAATCCTAGCACGATCAAAAATTGCCTTAGTAGGGCCATGATTTGTCATACATGCGTGCCAAAGGCGGAAAGTAGTATCAATTTTGGGCCAAGTGCGAATACATTTTTCACGGATTGGCTTTAGCGAAAAAGGGTTCAAAAAAGGAGGGTCTCGAGTGTAAGGGAACAATTGGCCCACCGCTGCTTGCCCAATGGAATTAGTGTCATTAAATGATGGGCCCAGCTAGAACTCGTGGAGATCATGATTGGCTGGTGAAAGGGAAGCTGGATTTATATACGGTTTGGTGAGATGCTTTTGGAAATCTTCAAAACTAAGGGATTGTCTCAAGAGCTCTTTGAAGTCGCCATTTACTACAAATTATAATCTTCTCAAGGGTTTTGGGAGTTAAGTATTTGAGTATAGAAGCAAGAAGATGAACATTGATCTTTATTGGTAAAAAGAAACGCGGCGATGCAGAACGTGGGGGATAATGGCGCGATGAAGTGGCGTGTTCTTTGGTTTATAGGAGCTGCGTAATATTGCATTTTTTAGGATGTAGAAGGTCACTACCAAACAAAATAATGATTGGGATTCTATGCCCTTTTTGGATTTCAAGTATCGAGGGAAAATATAAAGGATGAATATGATATAAGATTAATAATTGATATTAATTTTGCCATATTTAGGGGTAATTGTTGATATACAAAAATGAGGCTCAATTAAATGGTCCAAAGAATGAAGCTCAGTTAGGAAATTCGAAGGATTGGCCCAAATGAGACCATGTAAAAGACCAAGACGGACTTGTGTGGCGGAGACCCATTATCGCTCAAGCCTGCGAAATGCCCAAGAGTATAGTGTCTTGTTGTTATTTAAGGCAATGGTTATTGAAACAATTAGTGGTGATCTTATCACATTCCACGATCCAAGAATCTCGGTTGCAAATAGTTAAACGATGGAAGTAATGGCAGCAGTTAAAAACGGTAGTTTCTCGACAAGTCATCCATTGTGGAGAAAGTGGGTAGTTATAAGGTGATGAACAATTTTCAAATAGTTCTACAAGAAAAACTGTTAGATGAGTATAAAAGAGAAAAGAGAACATAGAGAAAGGGGCCGAATCAAATCACTCTCAAACAAAGAATTATGTAATTTCATTTCTTTTAATTCTTCTTGTTAACTATCAATTACTTTACAAATTCAGCGTACTTGTGCCCATTGGAGGCATTTCGCTTCTTGCAAATTGTAATTTTCATAAATAAAGCACCCCTTATTGGGACTTTGTCTGGAGAGGTTGTTGTTCCTTACACAATTGTCTGAACATTTTTTTAATTGTTTGCGAGACTCGATTTCCACTCAAAATAGACATAGTACTCTAAAAATAAAAGAAGGAATTGATTAATACACTTAAACCAAATTAAAGTTTTAATAACCGAATTAAATACGTTCATTAAAAACATAAAACATTTGAAAGTCGGCAAAATCATTCTAGATACAAATGGCTGCACTCCCAAACAGATATTTCTCACTTTTTAGAATTTTTATTATTAAATTTTTTTCGTTTGATACGATGTTTTGCACTACGATTATCCATTTTGAGGGATTCAAAATCTATTATAAATTTTTCAATGTGGCCATAATAAAAATGATATGGATGATATCTAAATGTCGAAAATTATCTCTTATGAAATATTGAACGTGAAATAAAACCATACTTATTAGATCCATTTCTTGGTGTCTTTTTTGTCTTTTTATTATGAACTCGTTGTTTATCGATTTTTAAATTCGAAAGATGTATTTCAAAGTTGGGTGTGGATACTTCGAAACAATAACAAAAATCTCACCAACGAGTGAAGAAAAATGGCCCGTAAATGCCTTTTTCACATTCTCATTTTGCCAAAACACATTGGATATATCAATTGAATTGATTCCCAAAAAAAAAAAAAAGAATGAATTAAATGCAATATTAAAAAATGTTTGAATTCGTATATTTAAAATTCAAAAAACACACACACGTATGCATCTAATTAATTGCTCCAAGGAGATACTGTGACTTTTTCATATCACATTCTTTTTTTTCGCAAACACCTTGAATACATCAATTGAATTGATTCAAATAAATATGAATTGAGTGCAAGGTTAAAACAATGTTTGAATTTGTGTATTTAAATTTCAAAAAACTTAATCATGCATCTAGTTAATTATTTCAATAAGATATTGGAAAAAAAGTCCATATGCAGATAATGAAGAACCATAAGACTGAATTACCTGGGATGTCNATCAATTGAATTAATTCAAATAAATATGAATTGAATGCAAGATTAAGACAATGTTTGAATTCGTATATTTAAAATTTCTAAAAACACACATATGCATCTAGTTAATTGCTTCAATGAAATATTATGACTTTTAATAGATAAGTAACATGTCACTTTTTCATATTTTTATTTTAGAAAACACCTTAAATGCATCAATTGAATAGATTTAAAATATATATATATGAATTGAATGCAAGATTAGAATAAGATTTGAATTCGTATATATGAATTTACAAAAATACACACGTATGGATTTAGTTAATTGTTCTAATAAGATACTTCGACTTTCGAATGAAAAGTGACAGAATGTCACTTCTTCATAAAATTTTCTCACATTCTCATTTTTCGTAAATACCTTGAATGTGTCAATTGAATTGTTTCTAAGAAATATGAATGTAAGTTAAAATAATGTTTGAATTCTTATATTTAAATTTTCAAAAACACACACTTATGCATATAGTTAATTGCTCAAATGAGATACGCGACTTTTGAGGAATGTTATTTTTCCACGTTGTCATATTGGCAAACACCTTAGATGTATCAATTGAGTTATTATACGAAACATGGTGGCAATTCTGGATCTCATAATATCTATAAAATTCAGACCAAGAATGCACTAAAAAGAAAAACCCAATCGCAAGCATTCCATTGATATAGACCTATTTTCAAGCACAATCTAACTAGATATAAAGCATGATCACGTAAATATGACTATAATTCAAGCCAAAAAATGGTGCAATCTTCAAAAGGAAACGCATATACATATAATTACCAAATTTGACAACAAAAATATTAGATCAACCGACAACATATGAAAATCGCAAAAAGAACCTTCCAGCTTTGGGGAAGAAAATTTTGAGAATAGGTAGTTGAAGAAAGAAATCCTTGATCTTGTTTGTGCCTGATTTATGGAAGATTTCCTTGTTTCTCTTCGATTTTCTTTGATTTCTCGAGCTTGGCAGGGCTGAATTTTGTTTGCTGCCATGCGTTTAGGTTTGAGCATAGAAAATACGTTTAATTTTAACTATTTGTCATTTAATTTAAAGGGAAAAAAACTAAATTCAAAAATCAGGTTTATAGTTTAAAAATTCAAAAATCAGATTTTTTTTATTATTAAATAAAGATAATAAAGTCACATTTTTGTAATTAATGGTCACATATTCATAATTATAAGTCACAAATTTATTTACCGGTCACATATCGTCAATTTTTTTAGTCACAAATTATTTCGAGGTTACATATCAAAAAATTTGTACGTCACAGATTATTTTGAGATCATAGATTTTTAAATTAGTTGGTCACAGATTATTTTTCAGTCACATTGTCAAAATTTTTAGGTCACAGATTAAATATTTGGTCACAGATAACCAAATACTTGGTCACACACCACCAACCATAACCACCAATGTCGCCGCCACACGACTACCACCGCCAACAATAACCACCAATACAAAACACATCACTCAATTAAAAAAAAAAAGGACAGCGAACAAACCACACCTTCACAACATAACCCACAGTAGGAAGGAAGGAAAAAAAATAAAATTAATATAGGCAGCGAACTGCTGCCGGCAGCAACAAGCAGCTGCTGCAAGCGGCTGCAGCAAGCTGCCGCTCGCAGCGGCTGCTGCCGACAGCAAGCAGCTGCCGGCAGCGCAGCAGTTGCTGCGAGCAGCTCGCAATGGCTACTGCCGGCAACGCAGCAACTACTGTCGGCGGGGAGGGGAGGGGAGGGGAGGTGGCGAGGGTGGGGTGGGGAGGGGAGGTGGCGAGGGTGGGGTGAGGAGGAGGAGGGGGGGAAGGAAGGGAGAGAGAGAGAGAGAGAGAGAGAGAAGGAAGGAAGGAGGAAGTGGTTGAAAAATTAGGGTTACATTATTTATATCATTTGAATTTTGAAAAATAAAATTTAGTCCATAATTTTTGAATTCTGAATTTTAAATCCCTGATTTTTTATAATTTCCCCTAATTTAAATTTATCGTGTTTTTCCAAAATGAGTCCAATATACAAGCCCAAAACTCCTGAGCCCAGTCTATTCACTGGGATGTCATTTGCCCGAGAGAACGCACCATAGGCGAGCCTCACGGGGTGTATTCGACTCAGACTCGACTCGACTCACTTCCTAGGGTTTATACATTGATATCTGCAGAAATATTGTTTCAAATTGCAAACAGTTTTCCCAGAGATCCCTTTTACGGTAAGTCCATGTGCAACAATCAAATTAGAATTAGTTATTTTATGGGTTCTCGATACTCATGATATGTTTTTAATTATATTAGAGCCCCTTGACATACAAATATGTGTATATATGTATGCTAGTTTTGTTAGGTTAAGCATTTTGGGGGCATTTTGAATCTGGTTTTACGCCATTTATTAAGCTCTTCTCCCATTATTTGATTTAAATTTTTGAGAAACAGCAAACGTATGAGTTGCTAATTTTTATTTATTTATTTATTTGGGTTATGACACGAAATGAAATATTATTTATAGGTTTGAGGGAAGACTTCTATGTACAGGAAGCATGGCTAGTAACCCCCCATCTTCTGGTGCACAGGTAGGATTCCTGAAGAGTTTGTATCTTATGATTCTCAAAAATCGAATGATTAAGAGATAGACAATGAGATATATCCCGTTGTACAGTAATAATTTGGAGATAGACTTGATATAAAGAGGGTTTGTTTGGTTATGATAATGTTGCTCTGAATAGTTTATTGTAAAAGCACTATAGTAGGCATGGATATGTTGAACAGTGATAACGCTTTAGTTTGGTTGCTGGAAGACAGCTGCGGCAAGTTGTAGAAGATAATGATGTACTTTTGCCGCTTGAAATATGTGCTAGAAAGTGATTATCAAAGTAAAAGTACTGCATATTACTGTTTTTTGAATGCGTGATTGGAGTTGTTTTAATAACAGAAAGAATCAGTAGTTCTACTGTTAACTGTTATTTTTTTCTTTTGAGGTTTTTAATCTCCTTTTGTGTTTCTGTTTCTCTCTCAGTCACTTTGGCCTCCTGCGGCTGGATCCATGCCCTCTCAAAGTTTTGGTCCTCCCTTTCCTATGCAAGTATGTTATATTACTCATTTTCAATCCATATTTGGTCTTGTTTTATCTGTGAGATTTTTTTCCTTTTTCCTTGTGTATCCATAATTTTACAAAGTTCATCGTGATTTTGACACCTATTTGCTGCAGTTTCGTCCACCAACACCACATGGGCAGCCATTCATTCCTCCTGCCACTCAGCAGTTTCATCCGGTTGGACAAACTCAACATGTTGGATTGCCTCCTGGTCAAAGTCAACCTCCACAATTTTCTCAACCAATGCTGCAGTTTCTGCCTCGATCTAGCCAGCCAGGGTATGATACACCAACTTCATATGCCCAACCAAGTATGCCTATAACATCTGGTGGGCCACAGTCTCAGCCTACTGGCCCAAGTCCTGGAATTTCATATTCTTCGTCATACACTGTAAGAAATGGGCAAGAGTTTATTGGATTCATGTTTTGGAGAGCCGTTTGCATCATTTTATTTATTTTATTTTTTTCCAGTTCACCCCGTCTTTTGGTCAGCCACAGAACAGCATGAACACGACTTCCCAATTCCAACCTGCACCCCAAGTGTCAGCACCTGTTGGCCCTGCCGGTGGACAACCTTGGTTACACCCTAGTCAGGGTGTCTCAGTTGTTGCACCATTACAGCAAACTGGTCAGCAACCATTAGTTACAGGCCTTACGGCTGCTACTGTGCCGGTCAGTGTCCTTTAGTGCTGCCTGCTCGTTTAATAAAAGCCTTTTCAAGTGCTTTATAACATCAGTTTCCAGTTTTAGGTTGATGTGCTTCTAGAATTCCCTGAAAACCGATATATAATTCAAGCATCTGTTATTTAGTGTTATCCAAATGTTTATCGTGATGAGTGTCTTGCTTCTAGCACGCTAAGGACAAAGAAGTTAAAAAGGGTTCTGTTCTCTTTTGGCTGTTCCATGTTTGTAGCGGATGCAACTCCTTCAGCCTGTAGACTTATTTTTAAACGTGGTTCATGATTCACTTAGCTAATTTTTATTGAAACTCTGGAAACAACATAGATGTTACACATGCACGAGTTATGCCCCAAAGGGGTTTTTTTTTCCTTTTTTTTTTCTGTATATATTGATTATAGCTTTTCTTTCTGTTCTTTAATGAATTGTGGAGGCAGAAAAGACAGATAGTGCTCCACCCCTTTTTCTCAGTTCTCTCTCTTTTGGAATAAAGTCGTTTTTTTCCCCTCAAGGCTCTACCTGGATTTTTGCAATTTGACAAAAAATGACATTTTGTTATGGAGAACAGGATGAATTTGTGATTATTTGTGCATAAGCATAGTGAACTTTCATGCATTCCTAATTTCTTGCACCATGCAGGCCCCTTAACATGTAACCGCCAGCCTGAGAAGGCTAAAATAGTAAACCTATACAGAAATCCGTATATAAAATTACATGTCAATGTCTTTTAAAAATATGTTAACAAATGTAAGGTAAGCCGTGGACCTATGCTTATCGTGAGACTGACTTACCATGTTGCATTCTTTGTCGACCATTCGGAAATGGAAATGACTAGTCAAACATGAGAGAAGACTCTAAAAAACCATCAGCTGCAATTTAGGAACAACTGTGTCATATATTTTCCAATTTTAACATGTAATATTTGGCCTAAAAAAGTTTGAGTAGGAATTATTGAAATATTTCCATCTGGTTATATCTTAATTTAGTTGGCAATTATTATTTTTCCTTTTCCCATAATTGGATTTTATATAGTTTCCTTTTTCTTTTCCTTCTATTGATAGGATCGTACTTATGTATATGCGGTTTTTTAAACATGTGATAAATTATTTAACCTAAATTCTAAGTTGGTATCACGACTTTGGTGCCCTAAAATCTCCAAAAATAGGTTGAATGCTCCGACAAACCTGAATCTTTGGCAACCCACTACCTTTACATCGCTATGGTGAGCCTCTACCTCCAACCAACCTCTAGATCACGCTGGCGACCCTCAAACTTTGTAAACTAGGGTTGAAATTTTCCTAAATTGCAAACTAGAAAATCCCCCAAATTAGAAGGTTATAATTAATGCACAATTTTCCAATTGGACCCTAGTTCGCAAACCTAAATCTACCTAGACCTCCAGTATAGTTGGGGCCTTTATCTCATTGACCTAGGCCTGGGGAGAGCTTCTTGGTATGCGTGAACCAGTCGCGACTCCTTTCGATGACACCTTATTCCAGTGACCTAGGCTCCGACCTCTCTTTTATTGGTAATGTGAGACCGAGGGAACCTCTCGTGTTTTCCGTTTACTTTGGTCATGGAGTCGGGAATTTTTTCGTCTACTACCTTGTAGTTGAGAAGCTTCTGCTTTCACTTCTAAATCTGAGAAAAATGAAGAGATATTTTATAGGTCGTTTTGGATATTCTGCAGAGAAAATTTTAAGAAAGAATTTGAGAAAAAATCGAAGAGAAGCTTCTGTTGGTGTCGATTCTCCTATATTTTCCTGATGTTTGCAAGCTTGCCCCCTAAAGTTTTGTATTTGAGCAAGTTGGCCTTGATGTTTCAAAATCTTGCATATTAGTTCTTAACCTTTTTGAAATGTTGAAATTTAGTCCATGGACATTCAGATTGGAGAAATCAGCCCATTTGGATCCCTCTAAGGTTTAGTGTACTGCTTCTATTATTCTTACTAATTTAGATACTGTTTGACGACTTTTCTTAGAGCTGTACAATTTTTGATCTTAGTTAACCTAGCTATCTGGCAAGCCTTAGAGGTGTGACAGATTGAGGATCTTCCTCGGTTATATTCGGTTAATTGGTTATTTCATTATGTTGCTACAAATCTCTGATAAAGGAGATTGAACCCTTTTTGACAATAGGAATGTTTGTTCATCTCTAACTATTCATGACACTACATCACTTGGGTTAATTTATACATACTAAATAAGATGGGTTAATTTCTGAGTGTGGTCTACTAAAGTTCTGGAGATGCATATTGCGGGTTGGAAGTGAAAGAGCTATATCATGGGATGAAGGTTGTATTGCCAGAGAATGAATCAAATTATGCTGAGTGGGAGGATAAAGACGCTTTAGTTAAATCTTTGTGCATAAATTCCATGACTGACAACCTCATGTCAGAACCTGATGTCAACGTGGCATGGTTAAAGAAGTTTGGGATGCAGTAATTCTTCAGAAAATTCTGTCATAATTTCTATAGATGTTTTAGTGCCAACTGGAAAATGAGATTACCCATCTTTTCAGCATATTTTTCTCCACTTCACTGTTTCATTTATTTATGTTTTTAATGACTTTAATCATTCCTTTTTTGGAAGTTCAGGCTGTTAATGGTCCTAATACCACTCAACAGACTGCTTCTGATTGGCAAGAATATGAAGCTGCTGATGGAAGAAGGTAAATTATTTACTTTGATTTGCTTCTAACGACTTTTCTGATTTCCGAATTATGTAAAGATGGGGAATGGTATACCATTATGGTTTAATCTGCTGCTATTTGACATGGAAAGACTGAATTGAGCGCTGGGCTGACAAGCTCTAGCTCTCAAGTGTTAGATATTGTTAGTCCCTATAGAAATTGTTGATGCTGCATTGTTTTTACCCTATGTTACTAGTGCTATATTTATACTATTTATATAGTTCAATTTTTATACTAAAAATATCTCCGAATTGGAATTTTAAGGGGAAATTGTGTTTATTCAGATATTTTTACAATAAAGTCACAAAGCAGTCTAGCTGGGAGAAGCCTCGTGAATTGATGACACCCTTAGAGGTGAGTCATTTCCATGAATTTTTTTTGGCTATTCACTGAATGTTAAACCCTAATTGAGTATGTAATTTTATTTATTTTTTTGTGTAGTACAATTTCTGCTTGTACTACACGCAGGTCCATTGAAGGTTTAACAATATTGTATTATTTGATTGCATTGGGTTTGCATATAATGCCAATTTTCAATTGGTATGATCGAAGTTCTATTATCATTTCTTTACTCGTGCAACATGAGTTTTGGTGCCCAAGAAGTTCTACTATTATGATTCAACTCATATTTGCGGCTGTCAAATTAACCTGAGTGGATATATGGAAAAAAAAAAAATTACTCATGCCAAATGGACTGCCCTAGCAATCTCATAGTACGAAGACTTGTTGCTAATATCTGTTACTGTTTATTACTGTAAATTTTTTAAATATTTTTGCTAAATCTTTTCTGCAGTGGTGCAAATTACTTTTATGGTCTCAATTGTTTCCTATATCACGCTGCTTTAATTGTTGTGCAAACAATTCTTGTGTTAAATTTGCTGCGCGGCTGTTAATTCCTCAGATCTCAATGAAAGCCTCCTTTGGAGTTTGTTAAGTATATATTTACCTGCAATATGTTACATCAACTAAAACAATAGGTTGCCTTGAGTGTCTATTGATGTACGAAAACTGTTGCTTGAAGTTTGGAGGACAACTTCTATAAATTTTCACTAATGATGGAAAGTCTTCATTTAATATGACTATTATGGCTTCTTTTTACTAAATAACTGTTTGGGCTCCATTTTACCAAGAAAATGTATTTTAGAATAGTAAAAAGTTGGAGAATGTGTAGTTGAAAAATAAGGAAAAGTTTTGGGTTTAGTGTAAAATTATTTTATGGGAGAATGTGTGGTTGAAAATGAGTGTTGAAAAAATGAATTTTGAGAAAAATGGGGGCTCAAACAATGGCTAAATTCCTGTATTTGTTCCATGTATTACAAGGAATTCATATGACCAAAGAAAAAGAAAAATGATTAGTGGCATAATCTTCTTAAATGGGTTTTTGTCTTCTTCCTTTTTTTTTCTCTCTCTCTTTAAAACATAAAACTTATACTTAGTAATGTTATCTGAATTTATTCTTGTCAATGAAACTGGATGGAATGCCAGCATTGGCATTGAAGTGGTGCACTAGTGGCCATTTAAATTTGTTATCCCTTTTTATGTTTAAATCTATTGGACTGCCATAATGATTGACCATAAAAGTTCTATTAAGAAGTTAGGAATAATTACTCCTCAAAGTAATTGATGTACGTTCCCAGGTTGACGAGTATTATACTTATGTGAACATTTATTTCTGAAGTTGAGGTTCTACTTTAGTTCGTTTGGCTATATATCAAGGATATTCATGGATGGAATTAGGGTGCGCATGGTTACTTGGAACTGAAATGCTGTCTTCCACTGTGATTCCATTTTATGCTTATTTGCTTCTTGCTACAACCGTTTATGTATTCTGTTCATTTGAAATGTGAGCACTTTCTCTTGGAATCACGTCTTTAGTTGCCATGTGTAAATAGTTGGTTAGTCTCATATACTTAATTATGATCAATCGATCCTTAAATTTTTAACACATTTTGAATGGGCAACGCATGTGGCATATCCTCTCTCCATTTCAATTTCTGTAAAAATATTTTTTAAACATGCTTTAACTTTGTGCATCAAATTATTATATTACTGCTGTGCTTGAAATGTAAATACTGTCTGCTTCCTTGGAAAGACTTATTTGAAACTTATCTGCTTGAGCATTTGTGTTTTGACAGAGAGCTGATGCCTCAACTGTTTGGAAAGAGTTCACAACTCCTGAGGGTAGAAAGTGAGTGCATTTATAGTGTTTTATGCTTAATATTCTTTCCTACTTTTTCTGTAGTAAATTTCTCAACTTGGTTATATTTGTGAACTTAGCTCAATGGGCCTTTTACAGGTATTACTACAACAAGGAAACAAAGCAATCTAAATGGACAATCCCTGATGAATTGAAGGTTTATCGACAGAAATAATGCAATTTTATGATTACTTTCTTATTTTATTCTCTTGGACTCACTTTTCCATATGTGTTTCCAGTTGGCCCGTGAAGAGGCTGAAAAGGAAGCTGCCCAAGGAGCACATACTAGCTCTACTGTGCCAGCCTCTGCTACAGGCACTTCTGTTGAACAACTATCTGCTGCTGTCACCACAGTCAGCTCCACCAACATAACAATGTCTGGAGTAACTTCAAGCCCTGTTGTGGTTGCCTCCATTACTGATGCTAGTGCTTCTCCAGTGATGGTTTCTGGATCATCGGCCACCCCCACGACAAACACTGCTCCCACAAGTGCGGTGGGTGTGCCCTTAGCGGGAGAAACAGTCGTGCCATCACCTTTTAATCCAACACCTGTGTATGAAATTCATCAATGGCTTTAGCTTTCACAATTTGTTTCAAGAGTTTCCCTTCAATAGTTGCTTATCCATTTCAGGAGCAACATCGAAAGTTCATCCTCCGGTATTGAGGCTTCACTAGGTGGGGCTTCTTTGCAGGATATGGAGGTATGGATGGCCCCTTAAGAGTCTATTTGCAGTTGTGCTACTCATCCTATATTAAGATAGGGACGAAGCTGTCTACTACATAGAGTTTCAAATTTCTTTCTGCCGTTCACGTTGCATTCCCCTTGATTTGTTTTATGAAAATGTCTTTCAGAGGTGAAACCAATGTTTTGAAAACTGCACCGGGAGCGACCTTGAAAAGTTAAAAGGGTTAAGGATTGAACTGGGGCTAACTCAGAGTAAAAAGAAAAATAAATAAATATATAATGTTTATACCGTTAGGAATGTGATGAAATTAATGTAGAATTTCATGATTATTTGCTGTCTTTGATGTACGATTTAGTCGTCTCTTTAATGTCCACTCTTTCTGCTGCACTAATTGTTCACTATTCTTAGACAGACCTGAGAGGAAGTATTTACCTCCCGAATGGAACCCTCCCCCAAAATCCAAACACCAACCATACTACAACCCACCCTCCAAGCTACACCCACGTCGGTCGGCGCCGGTGAAGGCGATGGCGGAGAGGCAGTGACCGGCGATCCAAAGCCTACCGGCCTCACGCCACAAAATACCCACTCACAGGCGGCGGCCCTAGGGGGAAACCCTAGCACCGCCGGCCCAATCAAAGCTGTTACGTCCGGCAGTTCTGGACGGAGGAGAAGGCTGGAGGAAAAGGCAGCAATGGAGGCTCTACCATGGCAGCAGAGACGGGTCGCTTCGGAACCCTAATCCCGATACAGCAACTTCCGGCAGTCATTCCGGCAGACGGCCCCACCGGCGGCCTCACCAGGCCATTCCGATGCCGGTGAGGGTGTCCGACACCATCCGCGAGACTCCGGCGGCGATCCTGCCGGCGCATGAGGGCCACGCTCCGGCACCGAAAAATCTGGAAGACCAGAATCTTCAGCAGAATGCATACAGATCAGCTGGCAGGCCTGTGATGTCGTCAGATGTGCCGTTCATGAGAAATCAAAGGAAAATTTGGCCGAATGTGATCAAGTTATTTTTTAGTCGGGGATTTAGAGTGGAGGCGAAGGAGTTTGTGGTGTCCATTAATGAATCAGGCACTGTTAGGATTACAGAGTGGGGCTCGAGGTTGTCGACCTCAATCTATATGGGGAGGTTTGGTGCACTTTGGATGGTGAACATGGTCGATAAGTTGAGAGCGTCCAGTAAGTTAGAGGATTTTGTGTCCAAGTTTACTGAGTCACCAAGAGCTTTTCTGGCACAACGCTGTGCAAACAGCCGTGGCAGAT
>CAIGRO010048450.1:0-20090 GCA_903798355.1 Fraxinus baroniana
CTCAAATTAGTTCAATTTTTTTTTCTAATTTTTATTAATTTCGGATCGGATATCCGATAACATTGCAAATCGGATATAGATTTAGCAATTAAATATCCGTTAGATTATCGGATCGGATAAATTCTCTTATCGGATCGGATTGGATATAGGCAGATCCGATCCATTTACAGCCCTAACCAGAAGCGGCGAGAAAAGGAAGTTTGCGACGAGTACCCGCAAAGGGAAGAAGAAGAAAGTTTTCGCTCGGGAGTTGTCTTTTTCCATTGATCAGGCGACCAGTGCCGTCAACGAAATGGTGGCGAAGCTAAATACAATATGGCCCCAGAAAATAACGCTGGAGTTGCCTGTGTGGAGGAGTTACTAGAGTCAAGACTGCTCACTCGATGGACGCCCTTGTACTTTTATGCATGTACGCTTCTGGTACAGAAGCGATACCAAGATATGCTTGACAGCATACGAGACGTAGATGAGAGATTTGAGTGGATGTACAAGTCACTTCCTTAAGTTCTGTAATAACTAAACTCTACCTTTGTCTTAGAATATTTTTTTCTCCCTGTATTTGGTGGCGACATTTGTATTTTGTATTGTACTGATCGAATTAGGATTTTCATTTTTTTTTTTTTTTGAAAACACGTCAGAACATTACAAAAATAGGTTCACAGCCCACACTATAGCATCAACCTTTACTTTTTAATCCGTCGGGGAAAACACGTACAAACAATGTCGACTCTTATATAAACCATTTCATTTGACGAAAGTAATGATATGCTAGGTTAGCAACATATCTTTCTCCTTTATTGCTATTATTTTTTCTCCTGTTCCGAGAAAGTATATTGTGAAGGTGTGGTAGTCTATAAGTACACAATGCATGATCTAGAATTTAATTGTGCAATTCAATCGGGATTTGAAGAAAAAGAAGAATTCGATGATGAAGAGTTTCTTATCCTACTAGCAGATGATGTCATGATATGGGTCACATATTGTCAAATCGTGTCGAGCAATCGCAAACAACAATGTTGTATCCAACGATTTCCTTTTACAAGAAATGGTCATATGTTTATGAAGGAAGCAATGGAAGAGAAGGGACAAATGTGCTATCAAGAATTTTGAATGTATTCACAACAACTGCGACACTTCGCACATATTCTAAAGGACGAATATGGCCTTCGTAGTAGCCAGCATGTCGATATCTATGAGCAAGTCGAAATGTTCTTGTGCATATTAGCGCATGGTAATATATACCGACGTGTAACAACGATTTTCAATCATTCATTGCAAACAGTATGTCATTACTTCAAGGAGGTTCTCCGCGCCGTGATTGCATTATCGGCTCGTCTCATACAACCAAGACTGAACTACAATGATGGTAAAGAATCTCATAGGGCAGACCCGTCTAAGCATCCCTTGTTTCAAGATTGCATTGGTGCTATTGATGGAACGCATGTGAAAGTTGTACTACTACGCCACGAACGAGTGAATCTCATTGGTCGAAAAGGAGTACCGACTCAAAATGTGTTGGTCGTATGTGACTTTAATTTGTGCTTTACGTCCGTGCTTGTCGATACTATCAGGAATACGCATGACGCTCGAATACTAGCTCACACTATATATAGTCTAGAAATTCATTTCTCGTTACCAACACCGGGTAAGTATTATTTGGTAGACTCCGAGTTTGCTCATCGACCGGGATATATGGCCCCTTACAAAGGATCAGATATATTGTACCATTTTTCAAGAGTTCCACGACGATTGAACCTGTCGTCGGCATCGTTTTCGCAATACTCGTGAGAGGTTTAACTACAAACACTCGTCATGTAGAAACTCATTGAACATACATTTGGTGTGTGGAAGCAAAGATGGAAAATTCTCGATCGTATGCCCAGGTATTCGTTTCGGACTCAAGTTGTCGTTGTTGTCGCAATGATAGGTGTCCATAATTTTCTACATCGATCTAGAGTAGGGGATGAGGCATTTTTCACAGCAAAAACGGATGAAGTTGTATCCGAGGTGGAGCTACCAACCGCTGAAGACGAAATGCATGCCGAAATGAACGCACCCGAAATGTAGCAAAGTGAGTGGGACAGACTTTGCAATTATATGGCACAGCAACAATGAAGATGTAATATTTTTTGCAACGTAATTTTATACACGTGTCTAATGTTGTAGGGACATGGGAAAATCATTCGAATTATTTATTGCTCGTACCAAGGTTCGACGTTTTGTCCGTATCAATTCACACGCATTTGAAGTAGAGAAATGGTCAAAGCACAACTGTCAAGGCTTGCACGCAATTTGAAACAGGCAAAAAGCAATGATTTGACAGGAGAATGCATTTTTTGGATTTTAATGTGCACCAAACAAAAGCTAATTTAGATTTTCATAATTTATGAAAATTTGTGCCTTATTCGATCTAAACTGAGTTACTTGTATTCCCGTTTTGTATCACATGGAATTTGTGTTGATCTTTCATAACACAAGTTTTTGCCTTGACAAAAAAATTCTACCTTCTAAATGTTTGTGAAGTGCTCAAACTATTTTATAGCATTGTGCCACTTTTCTCTGGTTATGAATTTGTTAAATGTATCAGAAATACACATGTTTTAACTACTTATGAATCAGTTCATTAGTCCCATAAGCTATGCAAAGGTTCTCTCCCACAAAAATTTATCTAGAGTCAATGTTTCAAATTAGTGGGAATAGACAATAAATAATTATTATGAGTCAATTAATAAAAACTAAAAAAAATGCGTCCGTGAATTGATTAATCTAGTGATGTTAATGGGCCGAACCGAGCCGATTCGAGGCTCATTTGCTCGTGGATGAGCTCGGCTCAGCCAACGAGCTCGTGAGCTCACGAGCCGAGCCGCAAGCCCATGAGCCGAGCCACGAGCTTTTTCAATTTATTTTTTTTTTACTTTTTCACATTTTTTTTAAAATTTTTCTTTATTTTTCACGAGCCCACAAGCCGAGCTCATGGGCTCGGAGCTCGTGCTCGGCTCATTGAGCTCACTTGCGACTCGGCTAGAGCTCGGGCTCATTATTTGACAGGCCCGAGCGGCTCGCGCTCGTGTTTTCACGAATCGAGCCGACGAGCCGCTCGACCCGTTTGCCATCTCTAGATTAATCTGATAATAAAAAGTATTGAATAAAGAAATCATTAGTGCATCTTTTGTGCAAGTAATAGTTTTGTTAACCCCGAAAAATGAGCCGACGAATGACGGGCCCACTATCACCACGTCAAGCAAGTTCCAGTACATTTCTACCGATGAGATGGTGAGAAAAAAGGGACGCGAACATGGGAGATTCTCTACGGTGAGAGAAGAAATTGTTCGAGCTCCGACGGGTGTAACGAGAATGATCGCGCTAACAACAATCACCAATCGAGAACCAATGTATTCAACTAAAGGCTAAATAGGAACGTGTGGAACGATAGAAGACATGTGTATTCAAAAGTGTTAGATTACACGTTGAGATTTGTATCTATTGGAAACATGTTAAAATAGAAGATGATCACTCAAATGTTTGCATGGATATCCAACCCTTTCTAAGTTATAAAGAGAACCTATTTATACTGTCTTGGCCAACGTTGTGTCCGTTGGATCAAAACCACGTGACATCATCTCCTTAACTGAGGCTTCACATAACTGTCTATTCATACAATTAATATACAAATAAGGGGTCAGCCGCCCTATACAATAAGCTGACACACCCGACATTCTTTATTACAAGTGTTACATCAGTCACTTCAAAAAGATCTTCAAATGTGTAGTAAAAGACAGTGTCGACTTCATGAGCTTCGAATGATTTGAGAGCCCCAAAGGGTCTTTATGTTGGTCCTCCGAGTGGAGAGCTTCAGCTTCTTTCTTTATTTCCTTAGGTAGCGTTTCAACCTAAGTTACTCGTTCGTTGAGGCAGTGCCTCGGTACGAGCTTCGACAATTGCATTATTTTTGTATTTGGCCACTTGGGTCCTTGTTGGCTTTTCTGCTGACTTTTTACCCACGTAGATTGCTATGTGGCACATTGATTTTGAGCTTCGGTGGCGAGGCGTAATAAGTTTTATTATATTTTTTTTGCATAATAATTCTCTAAGAGAGACATAAAATGAGGATGCTATGCACAATGTGAAATGAATTTGAATGCCATAGATATATACCCACATGATCAAACGATTAAAAAATTAAATTAATTTGAGGTTGATACTAGTGACAGGCGAACAAGTCATTTTCTTGATGCAGTCATCTTCTTTAATATATTATTAAAATCAAGTAATAAAGGGATAATTGTAGTTGTAGTCCTAAACATTTTAAAAATGTATAAACTTTTGATTTATAGTAGCACTAGTTTCAAATCTTATAAACTAGTGCGACAAAAGGAATTCTAAACAGTTTTCCTCCAAACTTTGTTAGTTGAAATATGGAAAATCGATTTTTGTTATTTTGTTTAGAGACTTGAAAATAGTTCTGACCACCGAAAATGTGGCTTATATAGTTTGAACTATTGCATGACATGAATGAATTGTATTGGGAAAGTTAACTAGGA
Source organism: Fraxinus baroniana (assembly GCA_903798355.1). Taxonomy (NCBI): domain Eukaryota; kingdom Viridiplantae; phylum Streptophyta; class Magnoliopsida; order Lamiales; family Oleaceae; genus Fraxinus; species Fraxinus baroniana. Next base: position 4,542 of record CAIGRO010048450.1, read on the forward strand.
AAAGTACGAACACTATAGGCTCCACCGATCAAAGATTCAACGACTAAACAAGTTGGTTGCTACAAGACACTTTTACCAACCAAATGCTATAAATCTAGCAACAATTGAAGACATGAAAGTGCGGTCGCAGAATGCTAAAGCTTTAGGAACCAAAGTGAGTTGGTAGCGACCAAGAATTTTTGGCCACTAAAAATCTAGATAGCTTCTACCGACTAATATTGTTTGGTCTCTGAAACCTTTTTTTTTTCATTTTTGTATAATATATACATTTTTCAATCTATCCCTACAAAATAACTAGAATTTAGCTTTTTGATGTTTAATAGATCTTTCTGTAATTTTCACCAAGTAAATAGATCAGTCCCAGTAGAGTATACAAATTCTCCACCATTGGAAGAAAAATATGAACATTGAAGCTCAGACTCCACTAATGGTGCATGAATATCATTAGTACTTCCCTCTAGCATAAATGGTTGAGTCCAAAAATTTCCACCATCTTCAGCAGTTACTTCTGCACACTCTGCAGCTACATTTATGCGGTTGGTAGCATCTGTTTCCATGATGGAAGTGGAAAACTGACTCGGTGCTGATTGGGGCGAATTTTTTGAACTTTTCAAAATGTCGTCATTTTTAAGGATTGATGATAAATTTTGATCTTTTTCCCAACTTCTTGTCATGCTTCTTCCAGGGAGTGGTTTTTCAGTGATGGAAATTTCTTTTGAGCGTTTCTTGAAGGAGCAACTCTTCGAAATGTCACCATTTTCAAGATTTGGCGATAAATCTTGTTCTATTTCCGAACTTCTCGTGGTTCTTCCAGGGAGTGGTTCGTCAGGGATGGAAAATTCATTTGAGCGTTTCCTGAGGGAGGTATTCCAATGGTTTTTGATATCATTGTCTGTTCTTCCTGGTAAGTTAGCTGCAATGGCTGACCATCTGCAACAAAGTGAAAATTGTTAATTACAACCTCTAACATATTGCACCCTAATAATAAAACTTATTACTTGGAGGCAATAATTTCCAGGCATCGAGTACGAGATGACAAAAACAAGAATTTTTTTCTCAACCTGAAGATATATGACTCAATGAAAGTGAAAATTTGAAGATATCATCACCGACTTAATATGAAGGTTCCAAATTTTCTTAATCCATAAGCAATTGCTGCAAGAAAAAGGTAGCAAAATTCTAGATACTATATTTATTCAATTCTTGAAGAAAGCAACGAACAATCTGGAGAATGCAATTGGAGCCAAGAGAAGAAGGATAGAGAGTATTACATACAATAATTAAAACCTCCACCGCCATTCTAGAGAGTTAGAGATTGGGTGTGATCTAAATTCCTTGTTGAAGTAATTGAACAATTCTAATTGAAGTACACGTCAATAAGAATTCAGTTTGAAATTTTATTGAAGTCTTATTCAAGTTGAAATTCTATTTAGAATCCCTATTAGGAGTTTAGCTTGGAAAATGACTTTGAGATGAAGAAAACAACTTGAAACGAAAAAAAAAGGGAGGCAAAACACCAGGCCCTGCGGTGCCAGGCATGGGACACCGTGGTATTTTAAATTCAGTTTTTTCGGATTTTATTACTTCTTCTTCATCTAGAATTCGAAAAAAAGATTCATTATATATTCTACATTGTATCTTCACAAAATATATATTCAAAAACATCTTGAGAGGTTTTGAGAATATATGATAGTTTAGCCTCGGTAATTACTAGAACTTCAGATCAATTGTATATTTCTCCATTATTGTTCATGAGTCTATAAAGTCTTCAAATTCCTCTGCCATATTTCTTGTCTTTTATTATTATTTTGCTTGCGATTATATACAAATTCAATATTTCAATCCTTAATTACAACAAATGGATCGGAGAAATACATAATTCTTAACAAGTGATATCATAACAATCCTGTTACCCTCATCGCATGATAGAAGGTGAATTCTTGGAAGATCACCTGGCTGTATTTAAGAAGGTAGTCGCTAGTTTAGAAACCTTGGAAATAAAGTATGATGAAGAAGATTTGGTCTTGATCCTATTGTGTTCGTTGCCTACTTCGTTTTCTTCATTTAGAGATGTGGTCTTGTATAATCGTGATACTTTCACCATAGAGGATGTGTATGATGCTTTGTTTTCAAAGGAGAAGATGAAACATCTAATTTCTGATGTCGGAGATGGAGAAGACCTGATTGCTCATGGTGGTTTTGNTTGATCCTATTGTGTTCGTTGCCTACTTCGTTTTCTTCATTTAGAGATGTGGTCTTGTATAATCGTGATACTTTCACCATAGAGGATGTGTATGATGCTTTGTTTTCAAAGGAGAAGATGAAACATCTAATTTCTGATGTCGGAGATGGAGAAGACCTGATTGCTCATGGTGGTTTTGGAATGGACAGATCGAAGTCTAAATTCAGTAATTAGATTTGTAACTACTGCAAGAAGGTGGGGCATATTAAGAAAGATTGTTCCAAATTGCAGAAAAAAGAAAGATTGGCTGTAAATTAGAATGGTAAACAATCAAATAGATCAGGCGAAACTGACCTCGCAGAGAACAATGTAAATAAGGGAGATCTTTTGGATATTTCTAACGTCCAGTCTAAATTAAAGGAGGATTAGATTCTAAATTCAGCATATGGGTTTCATATGTGTCCTAATAAGGACTTGTTTACTACAGATGAAACGGTTTCCAAAGGTGTCGTAGTTATGAAAAACAACGTACCTTGTCGGATTGCTGGAATTGGTAAGGTTAGATTGAAGCTAATTGATTAGACAATTACAACACTTGGCCAGGTTTAACGTGTTTATATTTGAAGAAGAATCTCATATCATTGTCTATCCTCGATTCAAAGGGTTATGAGTTATTTGATGGAGGTGGAGCATTAAAGGTATGCAGGGGGTCCATATTGTATTGGAGGGATAGAAAATGTCTCAGTTATACATCTTACAGGGTCATGCAGAATCTAAAAGAGTCAATCAACAGAAGTTCAGTACCATCATGGACATTTAGTTTGGTACAATACATTTAGGTTTTTGTATGAGGTCGAGTTTGAAGAATACTGCTCAGTTGAGTTCAAAAGATATAGATAATGTCGTTTTGCCACCTTCACCTGCGGTGCCATTGTATTTAATTGCTAGGGACGGATCCTGTGAAGGAAGGTATTTTGATGCTGATTTTATTGGATATGCTTTAAGCGTAGTAGAAGGTGTACAATCTAGCAGGGGATCTTCTATAAAAGCATTTGGGACTGATTTTGCTTCAGGGTGTATTATAGCCATGTTTGGTAAATTTAAAATCTTTATGATTTTTGTGAATCTGGAGTAACTTTTATAGAGTACTGCTTGGATTCATTGGAAGGGATGGAGTATTTTGTGTTTGTTGTAGAAATCAGTTTTCATTATTATTGAAGAACTCAATTCGTTTATTGCAGACGGATTTTCTTCTCCATGTGGAGAAAATTTTGGAGCTTTGTTCATTGTAGTGGAATTCGTGTCAAAATGGAGATTATTAGAATTTGGGTGTGACCCGAATTTTTTGTTGAAGTGATTAAAGAATTCTAATTGAAGTGCACGTCAATAAGAATCTAGTTTTGAATTTTATTGGAGTCTTATTCAAGTTGAAATTCTATTTGAAAACCCTATTGGGAGTTTGGCTTAGAAAATGACTTTTGAGATGACGAAAAAAAAAAAGATGAACGCATGGCGCCGCCAACCCCCCTACTTTTTTTTGCCCTGGGCGCCATAGCGTCGGCCCCGACGCAGGGGTGTCTGGATAGTGGCGCCTCATGGTATTTCAAATTCCTTTTTTCCGGATTTTATGACTTCTTCTTCATCTAGAACTCCAAAATGAGATTCCTATAAATATTCCATATTGTATCTTTACAAAATATATATTCAACAACATTTTCAGAGGTTTTGAGAATATATGATAGTTTAACGTCGGTGATTACTAGAACTTGAGATCAATTGTATATTTCTCAATTATTGTTCATAAGTTAAAAAAATCTCCAAACTCCTCTACTATATTTCTTGTCTTTTATTATTCTTTTGTTTACGATCATATACTTCATCTTTTGTCATACAACTTCAATATTTCAATCCTGAATTACAACAAGTGAATTGGAGAAATACATAAATCTTAACAGGTGGTATCATAGCATTCTCATTGGTCCTCAACATAGAGTTTTCTTCTTCACCTCCATTCACGCCTATATATATTTGTTTTTAGTTGCATTGTGTGTGAGTGGTGAAAGTGTCAAGTCCAAATTATAATTAGCAATTTTCAAATTTGTGATTGGCATTTTCCTTAATCAAAATCATGTCATAGTTGAATTGTATTAAAGTTTATCGAGTTTTAATAAAAGTCAAAATATAAGTTATTGAGTCCTAGTTATAGTAAAATAGTTAAGTATTGGTAGTATAGATCTTGAATGAGTCCTAGACATCTGAGATGTCCAAGAAGATCACATATGATCAATGGAATACAATTAGAAGTCAAAAAAATGTAATAGTGTTGTACAAATCTTGCTCCAATTCTCAATCATAACTTACAACGCATTTTTCACATAGAAAACTCTGAAATTTGGACAAGAACAGTAATACTCGATTTTCATTCTGATTTTGAGTTTCTTTCCATCCCAAACACTACACATTATAAATATATAGCCCTATGAATGTCCCAAAGCGTGTTGAATCATATTTTTTTTCATACAAGTCATTCCTTTGAAAATCCAAAACATTCATTAATTCCAAGATTCAACCACCACACATTACAAGATCAATAAATTATTTAAAAATATAGTTTGTTGATCAAGTCATATTGTTCCACATTAAATCACAGATCAAAACGCACAAGATCTTTTGATCAAACGCAAAACCACATAATCCACCAGAGATAAACGATATCATGGATAGGGAGCTGGTGTGAAGAGCATGCAGTCCAGAAAGGCCAAGGTGATATACTAGGAGTCGAAATCTGGTGTGAGAAACACGCAATCCAGCGGGATCAAGGGTGACTACAAGAAAATAAGGTCATATAGGACTAAGGGTTAGTTGAGCCTAAACCACACTGTAAGTTGTTTCGTTTATAGTGAATTATTGACTGACAAAGTGCTCGAAATTTTTTATTTCTTCGTAATCATATTAGTTTTATTTACTTTACATAATTTACAAACTGTGGTATTCAAACATGAGATAAATTAACTTGATTGATCTAATCATTTAGAAACAATTAAAAAGTAAATTGTTGCTTTTAATTGTATAATTCTGCACTTTGGGTCTAAATATTCAATAATTTAAAATTTTCAAGTGGTATCAAAGCTTAATTTCGATCATTGACCCAATTTTGTCCAGATGAGTCATCACATTCTTATAATGAATCTGAAGATGATATGGATATTCGAGAGGCTTAGACCAGTTGTTTGAGGAATGTCTTAAGTTGAAAAAGGATAATCGCTCTGATTTTAAAAAATTTAAATAATCTTGAATTAGAAAAAGGAAAGTCTTGTAGTCAAACTTGAGGAATCCACTAGAAATTTGAATGAGTTAAGGGTTGGGAAAGTGTCCTTAAATGTTAAGGCTAAATCTCTTGCGAGCGATCTTGAGAAATCTAATGCCCAACTTCATTATTTCACTAGTGGTTCTAACAAACTTGAAAACATAAGATCTTTTGATCAAATATCAAACTACCTAATCCATCGAAGATAAACGATACTAGGGATCGGGAGCTGGTGTGAGAAGCACGCAATTCAGAAAGGTCAAGGTGATATTTAGTAGTCGGGATTTGGTGTGAGGAGCACACAGTCCACTAGGATCAAGAGTAACTACAGGAAAATAAGGACAGGGTGGACTAATGGTTAGTGGGTCTAAATCACACTGTAAGTTGTTTATTTATAGTTGATTATTGATTAATAAAGTGCCCAGAGTTTTTAATCATTAACAAAGGATTTTCTCTGTGATCGTATTGGTATTATTTACTTTACGTGATTTACAAACGGTAATATTCAAAATATAAATTGCGTTTGATCTAATCATTAAGAAAAAATTAAAAAGTGACTTATTGTTTTTAATTGTGCAATTTTGCACGTTGAATCTAAATATTCAATAATTTAAAACTTACACGGGGAAACAGAGAGATGTAGCAAAATATGTATTAGTAGTGTGAGAGAGAGAATTGAGTGTTAGTAGAGTACTAAATAAAAGAAAGTGAGGTTGCTCGCTTCAATTGAGCTCTACTGCAGGAAAGTTAGTCTCAAATTGTGTAAGAGTTTCTTATTAATAAATAATGTTGATCCCAAAAAATGAACTCAACAGATATCGGGCCCACTCTTACCACGTCAAGTACGGATCCGGCGCGTTTATACCGAAATTGAATCGATAGTTTGACTGGAATGGACGCGGGAGGCACTTTTCGGCAAGAGACAAAGATGTTCGGACCTCGATGGTACGATTATAGTGGTATTCGCGCTATCAACGAACACTCAATCAGTTTTCCATATTGGATTTCTCTCTTTTCATGGAATATGTAAAAGGATAGATATGATGTAAAAATGATTACACATTTGTATTCCAATCTTAATCCATTTGATATTGTATTTGTGGAAAATATGTAAAGAATCAAGCATGTAAATCCTTCCGAAAAGTTTCACAAGATCAATCTTATTTCGTGTTTTTCTCTTCCTCTTCTACCGATGCCCTCCCTCGTCTATACAAAGGTGAAACTATTTGTACTAGTCTGGACGACGTAGTGGTCGCTGGATTCAAATCCACGTGGTAGCATCTCCTAAACTGAGACTTCACATCACCATCTACTCATTACATTTAATGTTTGACAAAGGGTCAGCCACCCTAGTAGTAGGCTGACATAGTGACGTGCAAATGCTAAAACCACACACACTTTACTATAGACGTCACATCAATCAATCCTAACAAATCCCCGAATCATGTTATGAAGCTGCGTTGGCTTTAGCATTCGTTGGCTTGAGATTTGGATAGTGTGGAGGGGCCTCTGCCAAAAGGGCTTCGGAACTTCGGCGCTTCGGATACAAGGAGCCTCTGCGTTTGCTTGGGAGGACCCTATATAGCTACTTACTATTTGGGGCTGAAGAGACATCGGATAGATCAGTACTTCAGCACTCGAAGGAGCCTCGGATAGCCGCATTTATCGTTGACTTTGGCTTTATTGGTCCTCCCTATTGTATTTCCAGATGGCCCTTTGTCATCTTGGCTACTGGGAATTCGTGGCTGCTTATGTGGATATATTGCTTACGTGACAGTCTACGTGGAGTGCTGATTTGGAGCTTTTATTTTCGGGGGATAACAAATAAAATAATAATTTCTTTGTTATTTAAACTCAACAAAATTAATTTTGTACTTACTTATTCCCAAGTAATTTGTGTAGTTTGCTGATCATCTCATCTTCTTCAATGCTGTAGTTGCCTCTTTTGATATTTGGCCTCAGATAATTCATCCATCGAAGTCTGCAACTTTTTCCACACCTTGCTAATCCTTTACAAAGCAAGTCGATAAGTAAATGGTTTCAATCAATGACTTATTTTATTCACGGAAATTATAAAAGCCAGAAAAGAAGAGATTATTGTACTTTCAATTGTGAGGCCTCAATCTACACAGCTAAAGGCAAGATATTCGAGAAAAAAAAAATATTATGCAATTATTCCCTGTGTAATAATATCTAGGTACCTGCATACTTGGGAATTTGACGCCAATTCCAACAGCCATACTTACTCACATAAGCTGTTAACTTTATATCCTCTTCTAGAGTCCAATATCCCTTATTCACTGTATTTTTCTCATAATAAGGACTTATCTCCATCTCTCTCTCTCTCTCTCTCTCTCTCTCTCTCTCTCTCTCTCTCTTACAGATACACAATGTAACTTGTCCTTTGATGGAAATTCAAAGACTTAAAAGAAGACCAAAACGTGCAACACAAATGTGATGATAATGCCCGAGGCCCTTCTTTCCAAAGAAGTGTCCTTCCAAGAAAATTCATGTCTCTTTGCTTCACACTGTGGAGAGAAATGACAGGGCCATGTAGATTCAAGGAAAAAGAGCTCTTTGCTATAACACATTTCCACGTGATACTTCATAGGAAAAATTGTCCCAGTGGCCCCATACTTATGGCCTTCGCGTTGACTTGATACAAACCCTTTTTTTTTTATCTTTTTTTTTTTAATGCTTGTGTCCAAACCTTGTTGTAGTTCAGAAACATAGTTAATTCGGACTTCAGTTCCAATCATTGTTAAAAACTCGACTTTTAAGGTAGGATTTTATTCCAAATTCGTCATTGAACTTTCCTTTTTGTTAGCACTCTGTTTCTCTGTTTATCTTCATTTTCTTAAGTAAGCAAAATTAGTGGTCGTAATTGAACCAAAATATGAAAAGGAACATGGATAAGGTTAAATAGTGGAATCGAGACTCCTAACTACTTCGGTAATTGATCTACCTAGATTACTTGCTCTCCATTAGTATTAATTTTCTTATTTTAGGGGTGTGTTAGAGCCACAGTATTTTGGAAGAGTGTATTTTGAAATAATAGATTAATGGAGAATGTATGGTTGAAAAAAAAAAAAGTTATTGATGTGATGGAAAATATTATTTTATTGAAAAATGTGTGGTTGAAAATGATTAGAAAAATGAGAATGAAAATTTTACCAAACAGGGGCTAGTTAACTCTTTAATTCTTATATTCATTTTCAACCATACATTTACACAATAAAATATTTTTCACGTAAACTCAATTTTTTTTTCCTATTTTTTAACCACACAAACTCTAAAAAAATAACTATTCGAAGTTCTATAATGACTATCAAACATGGACTAAAATCTATAGATTTTTATGTCCAATAATAACCATATGTAGAACAACTAACAAATTAATATCATTTATCTTGTTTGGTCCAATCCAAATTAATTGAGGGAGATTTAGGTCAAGTGACATGTTTTGCACAAAACTTAAAAGAGTATTTTATTTATTAAAACTCAATATCAATGAAACATCCTAGAATAAAGTAAAACTAACATGGTCATCCCAACTCACTGTACAATGAGTTGGGAGAACCCATTGACTTTTATAATTTTATTATAATTGTAACGTTTATTAATCTGCATTTAGTTTAAGGTTTAGGGTTTTAACTTCATTAGTCTTGTGATGTATTTGTAAGAATCATTAGCATGCATGGTCATATTCACTACTAGACGAGGAGTTAAGAGTTGATCAAACCACTAGATAGAACATTGAAATCCTCGATATTGTCATGATAAAATTATATTTTTTATTGTAATTTACGGAATGATATTGATAAATATGAGTTTTATAAATTTCAAGACATTACTTATTTTATAGAATTAAATTATTTGTACACTTTTGTGTACATTAAGGTTGACATTTCAAGATGCATCAAAATTGAATAATTCCGTTTGTAAAACTTTGGGTTACAGCACTGGATCACAACCTCTCACAAGGGGGTGAGCCCCGCGATTATTTTAATAGTGGGCCCCACCCCCTTGTAAGAGATTGTAACCCAAGTGTTGTACATGTAGCATCTTTCATCAAAATTTGTGGCATTGATTATTTAAAGTATTATTAAAATCAATGTATAAAAGTTGTCATCTTATACTAATGTCAAATTTAATGTATATATAGCAAAACTGTATTTTATAATATCGAGTTAAGTGTACGTTTCTTAACTTTTCATTTTTTAGGAGTCAAAGACTTATACTCGATAACTTCTTGTTATATTTGTCCAACTAAAAGTATCTACAAAGATCATGTCAAAGGTCCATATATATATCTATTTTTATGTTCAATTGCATCTAGTAATAAATACCAATAACTAGCATAATTGCCTGCCTATATAAAATTAAACTACCCTCCAAATTAGTAGAGTATTTGTTTTCAGTTTTCTGACCATCTGGTTGTCTTCTCCTCAATCTCTCTCACATTTAAACCATTAACTGCCATTTTCAATTCTTGAAACCCCGAAAGTATAGCATAAAAAATGAAGAACAAATTCTTCTTATGTTTTCGACCCCCTCTTCTCATTGAACCAGATCGCAGTCAAATATTGCAATCTGACTACGGGGTTTCGAAGTCGATTGTTGTTGCAAAAGACCAGACAAAACCTGATTCTTCAACCATAAAATCTACACTTTCGGATAAAAATGAGTGTAGATTTCCAGGACAAAACATGTCTAAAAAGACAATTTCTTCTGTTTTCGAATTGCTCTCTCTAAAGGCCTCACTTGTTAGTTTCTTCTTCTTGATCTTTTTTGCAGTTTATTTGTATGTTTCTGATAGAAATATTTTCTGCTTGTTTGAACAGAGAAATACGGTTCGTGATAAAAACATTAATCGACTCAACCCTCAATCCAAGAGTGTTATTTCGCGAAAAATGAGTATGAGGCTGGAGGATTTTGGCAATGATAAATCCATAAAACCAAAAGGAATAGATGCCAATATCCAACAAATAAGCTCAGATACTTCTATACTTTCGGCCTCTTCGTCAAGTAATTCATCGTACGAATCAAAAAACCTCGTACCATTATCCATGAAGAAGTTGTCCTCACAACCAATGCCTACGTCTACTGATGAAACTTGTCATATTGCTACAAATACTTGTCCTGTTAGTTATAACAATTGGGGTCTTATTTTCATCACATTTGCTCTGTTTTTAACCATGTTTTGGGGTAAAACGATTGCAATTTTGTTTGCATTAATATGGCTCTACGCTTTTCCTCTCCGAAGGTGGGAGACCGGAGAATATGATGCATGCAGTCACCGGAGACGGGAGAGTTCAAAAGAGTACAACAAGAAGAAGGAACGCAAAGGACAGTGCATTAATATTTTGACATGAAAGAGAAATTTGATGTTCTTGAGTGCATCTCTCTAAAATTTAAAGCTTTAGGTTTAAAATAGAGCATTCAAGTGATTTCGTGTCTGAATGTACATCTTTTTTTCTGTCAGATATTTGATGTTTTAGCACTAGGAGAAAGTGGATGAATCTCTAAACCATGGTTTTACCCTTTCGTGCAAATAGCTCTTTCCTTGGCAAGATCATTAGAGAATGGACTCTTACGATTTTTACTTGTTAGATTTCGAGCAATAGAGCATGTTGAAATATTAAATTGGATGTTATTATACACTTCATCCTTTTCATTCTGCACATTATAACAAACATTATTTCTAGTAAATTGTTATGGTGACAACTGACATGTCCACTGATTTTACAATTTGAATCATGCTATTTATCAATTTGAGTCATTGTCCTGAATGTTGTAATTTAATGAATAAAAAAATGTATTCTAAGGGTCCGTTTGATTGTAAAGGTGAAAAATGGGTGGAAAGAAAATGTTTTATAAGGAATTGATTTGTCTAGAAATTGTTTTACTGAAAATTGTAATTAATTTTGTTTGATTGATATAATTTTTCATGAAAAATGTTGAAAGTTTTGTGTCTGTTTGGCTTGATTTTAATGGAAATTTTCTATTAAAGTGATAATTTTTTTTACCATTAGGTCTATAATTTATTCCAATTGTCAAAAAAAATTTATCATATCAAATACTATTCGTCTGACTTTGTTTTGCATAAAAACTGCCAATAAAAGTGAAAAAAAAAAAAAAAAAATTCCTTTGTGTCTAAAATTTTTTTCAATTGGAAAAAAAAAAACTGGGAAAATGTTTTCCAACCAAAACATCAATAATTTATTTTCCTCAAGAAGGTGAAAAATAAGGAAATGTGGAAAAAACTTTTCAGGAAAAATTTTACTATCAAACAGTACAAAAATTGTTCATTTCCTTTAGGAAGTAGGATGTGGCACACACAACTCTGTTCCTCGTATTGGGAATAAAGTGGTCCACAATATCACTTCATTTGCTATTAAATTAACTCCTTTAATTCCCTTGTTTAATTTTTGTAGGGACAATTGATTTATCATTATATTATATGTTCCATAGATTGAAGAAAAAGTTCATCTTCAAATTTGAGAATCATAATACTTCAGGAATCTACAAGTTTTGCTTCTTTTCTCTTGTAACTCAAACATCCACAAAAATAGAGTATTTATACGTAACACAAAAGAAAATACAGTACAAACTTAGAAAGGGAGCACGTATCCTAGCCAAAAAAAAAAATGGCACAAAATTCTATATCTAATATCACCTTGTCATTATCATGTCACATGCAAAATATTTAGTCGGCTCATGGTCATCAACGAGTATTATATGCTTTGTATTACATGGTTAAGACAATGAAGTGTACTTAACTATCAGCAATTCTAACACCATGGCCTAATTTCCTTAATAAGCTAACCCTATTTACTAATTGAACTTTCTTTCTTTTCCTTCCTGCAACACTAAAAGTACCAGGTATTGTAGATTTGATGTCAACAGTTACAACTTTTTCAAGCCTCTCATCATTATCAAGCTTCTGGTGTAACCTCCAAATCGCTTGCTTTGTTCCACAAAGGTGTCGAAAGAAATAATAGGGATCAATATTAAAGGAGAGTGAAGACACGATGCCTTTGATCTTGATTGGCCGGAGAAGCTCAATGAACTCCTGTATCTCAGCAAAGCACAAATGATCAGAGTACGGAACTGTGTATATATATTCATGAGATTTTTCAAGGCTTCTTAAATCTTCATTTGGTTCGTGTGTCTGTGAACCATTGGCAATGTCCGTATTCTCATTGCTCTTGTTGAGGCCAGATGTCGAACAAGAGGATCCAAACACATTCCCATTTGCTTTAACGGCTTTCATAGCCCATGGAAGCCCAGATGGCCTAATTCCTATAGTTGGGCGGACGGTATTGAGGCATTCTAAAGTTTCAATGCTAAAACTATAACGAGGAACAGCACGAACTCTGGTTAGAGAGGTTTTAGTTGTAAAGACGTCAGGGAATCCAAGAAGATGCATAACTTGCAAGCGTTCGGGCCACACCCAAATCTGTAGTAATACTAAAAGTTAGCTGACGCCTTATTGGCAGCATTTATAGGTAAAGGTGACATTCAACACAGTATCTTACACGACATTTATATAATACAAAAAAGATGAAAAAGCAAATGACTATCATCTTTGAGGAATAATAACAAAGGAATTCTTACTCGTAGCAAAGCCCCATGTATAGTAGAATTGAAGATGCGATCAAATAAAATTGAATAAGTAATGATCAAATAGGCAGATGAAAAATATAGATCATTGTATCAGATTTGAAATCCAGTTGAACTAGTTCTAAATTTTGATGTCTTTTATCTACAAAACTCATAACAACTCTCATGTCTGTCTTCACAGGTCCTTTCTTTTTAGGGGATGGGGGTTCAAATGAGTCAGTGTCAAATCAAATTGTGTAGACAATTCGGTTATCAAAAAAGTACCTTTATGTTCAATGTGCGAGATATATAGAGCAAAAGATCTTCTTTGCCCAATGAGTCAATTCCAATAATTATATCATGTTCTGGATGAGCAGTGATGATATCAACAATCTGCAATTAGCCATCATAAGCTTCATCAAGTGAATCAACCATTCTCAATAAATCAATACCTAGATTTACATTTTACAACATGGTTAAAAGCCATAATCTCATGTCATCTCGTGATCAATGGAACTACAAGAGAAAAAAAATATCATTTAGCATCTGTTTGGCACCTATTATTCCACGTTATAATGAGAGGAATAGAAATTATTTGAAGAATGTGTGGTTAAAAAAAAAAGGAAAAGCTTTTGGATTTACGTATAATATTATTTTATTAGAGAATGTGTGGTTGATAAGAAGAGAGAGAAATGAATTATAATTTAATGGGACCAAACGGGGGCTTAAAATTTACTTTACTGGGTCAGGCATAGACTAGGGAGCAAAGAGGAATTAAGAATCCTGTTATAAACTGGTCAACTAGAAGTAGAAAACTGACAGCCGTTCTATTGAAACGCATGGCCCAATCTCATTATATTCTTTATTTCAGCTGTTTAGTACTTTCATGGGCACAAAATGCAACATAGAAGGGATGAATGTAACTCAAGCCTCTCATAGCCCCAATTATTACTTTTCTGGGTTCAGTGTGAGGTTCTAAATTGGAGAGCTCGATACTTTGCATATTTCTTTTAGAAGATACCCAGTTCCCAATCCCAAATGCAGATTGATGCTTATGGAAGATCGCAAAAATAAAGACTAAATACTAGATATAACCGTTCAGTTTACCCTGTTTGCTTGCCTAAGGCAGTGCAAATTACATCTGTGAAATTTCCAGGGTTTGTTTGAATGAGTTTATAAATAACACCATAACGATAATAAAATTGAGTCAGAGCTGGTGCACTGTGGTGAAGTTTGGGGACAAATGTAAAATAATTCATGGTAAAATTAACCAGTTTATGCAAAGATCAATTGCAAAAGGGTGCACATTCACTCGACCAGTCTAAGTGTATCATGTAGTTATGTGGACAAACAACATTTACAAGATGGAATTCCCCAATAAAAAGAAATGTACCTTCCTAGCTGCAACTTCACGAGAAGGAAAAGAGAATCTTGGATTGCAGTAAGTATTGTCTAAGTACAGAATGTCGAGCTTCTCATTCTTGAGAGCATTCAGTAGCATGGTTCTTCCAACCTCAAACGTGTTTCTTGATTTTTCCCAGCGAAAGTCTCCAGTATAAAGCATGCAGCCAAATTCACCGCGAAACAAGTACATAACGGAACCTGTCAGATTTAAGGGCAGGAATGTGGACCAATTTAAAGCGTAAATCACGAATTTAAAATCCTGGCTACGTCCCGACCTACTGAGATCAATTTCCATGACTTTTATGGGCTCTTCTGTAGTTCCAAATCACAACTTACAAGTATTATTATCATGTTAATGCTTACACATTATGCCATGTGAAAATAAATCACAGCTTTTTTATTACATAAATACAACAGAAACAATGATAATGTTTTTCCCCCCAAATATCACTACTACTTATGGAGCCAAATTCAGCAGGGAAGCCACAATTGTAGCCCCATTATTACAGAGTGCGTTGGAATGTACAACCAAAGAAATGCATTACCCAATTCACAAGCTGTAGCCAACACCAAGTGCTACAGCACAATTTCATTGAGACTATAAATCAAAGAATTCACTTACCAGGGCAATGATTCGCGTCAATGGCCATGACATATACAGTAGTGGCGGAGCCAGAGGTAGGGGATACCAAAGAAAGAGAGTGCCAGCAGCCGATTTCCACGACCCGGATAAACGAAAGATTAAAATCCGGAAACTTGGTGGGGAAAAGCTTGGCTGTATCACGAGAGCAGTAAAGGAGGCCCCGTTTCCATTTTGAGGAGAGGCCAACGGTGTGATCAGCATGGAGGTGGGTCAAGAAGTAGACTTGGCTACCGGAACTCCATTTGTCTACTGATATCATTCCACTCTCCATTTTTTGACAGTTTGATCGTTTACTGGATTCTGAGTGGGCAGTTTCAATAATGTTTGATTTGTTGAATTCTTGGGTAAGTGTCCGCAGGGCGGGAGTTTTGATCTTCAAATTTGGAGAAGTGCATGTTGATATTGGCA
>CAIGRO010048470.1:0-13180 GCA_903798355.1 Fraxinus baroniana
GATGAATCATCTGGCTGTTACTTTTGTGGAATCCCGGGACACTTGAAAAGGGATTATACCAAATACCACTCGGCGTGTAAAGAAATATACGTAGAACACTTTGGTTTGTTCTGACTTTAATTTAGTTTCAATACATAGACATACTTGGTGGATTGATTCCGGTGCCACTACTCATATAAGTGTGTCTATGCAGGGTTGTCTGAACAGTAGAAAGCCAAATGATGCTGAAAGATTCATCTACGTAGGCGACGGCAAATCAGTTGAAGTAGAGGCTATAGGGCATTTTAGATTATTATTATTAAAGACCGATTTTTATTTGGATTTGAAAGAGACTTTTGTGGTACCGCCTTTTAGACGGAATTTGGTTTCTATTTCTATTTTGGACAAATTTGGTTATTTTTGTTCATTTGGGAATAATAAATTTAGTCTTTTTTCTTGATTCAAATCTTGTGGGTACCGGTTCTTTATCTGAATATAATAATCTATACTTAATTAATTCGATTGTCTCTTATAATGAAATCTTGCATGTAAATTCACGAGGTATTAAAAGTAAATTACCCATGAGAATTCCACTTCATTATGGCACAAGCGTTTAGGTCACATTTCTCAAAAGAGAAGTGAAAAAACTTGTATCAAAAGGAATTCTTGATTCCCTTGATTTTCCTAACATAAGTGTATGTATAAATTGCATTAAGGGAAAACAAACAAAGAGATTAGGTGCCAATAGGACTTCAAACGTTTTGGAACTAATTCATACGGATATTTGTGGGCTATTCCCTTCGATTTCTTGGAATGATCAACAGTCATTTATTACATTCGGCAAAAAATTAAGCACGTTAGATCTGACTGTGGTGGTGAATACTATGGCAGATATGATGGATCAGGAGAACAACGTCCAGGGCATTTTGCTAAATTCCTAAAGGAATATGGAATCGTCCTACAGTACACCATGCCAGGTTCTCCTAGCATGAATGGTGTTGCTGAAAGACGAAACAGAACACTTCCGACATGGTAAGGTGTATGATTAGTCATTCCACCTTACCAGAATCTCTCTGGGAAGAAGCATTAAAAACTGCAGCTTATATTCTTAATAGAGTTCCAAGCCAAGCAACTTTCAAAACCCCTTATGAGCTTTGGACATGCAAAAAGCCTAGTTTGAAGCATTACACATTTGGGCCAGTTGAGGCGAGGATAAGCCATCGAAAAAGAAACTGGATTCCAGAACTGTCACTTGCTATTTTATTGGATACTTTGAAAGGTCAAGAGATTACAAATTTTATGATCCCACTACCAAATCAATATTCGAAAAGGGAAATGCCCGGTTCTTTGAGGATGTGGAGTTTGTGAGGGGAGATAAAGGTGGAAATTTTGTCTTTGAGGAACGAATAAACATCCCTCTTGTTACAATTGATAAACGATCAGGACTAGGGACAGATTCTTGCTCCAGATCTTATTCAAGAAGCAGTTTCAGATCGAGACAATATTCCAGAACCCCCTGTAAACAATCAAGAGATTGTTCCAAAAGAACAAACTCAACAACCTCAAGAACAAATGACATTAAGGAGATCCACTAGAAAAAGGAGAAATGCATTTCCAGGTGACTTTATAGTATTTCTCCAAGAACATGAGAATGGCATTGGATTGATGGAAGAAGATCCTATCAACTTTCATCAAGCAATGAAAAGTAATTATTCTCAAAAGTGGACTGATTGATGCTATGGAAGATGAAATAAAGTCCATGAAAGACAATGACGTTTGGGAACTTGCCCCATTGCCTAAAGGTACGAAACCCATTGATGAATATATAAAACCAAGAGGGATTCGAAGGGTAATGTGGAAAGATATAAAGCTCGTCTCATTGCAAAGGGCTTTACTCAAAGGGAAGGCATCGATTACAAAGAGACTTTCTCTCCATTTTCAACGAAAGACTCTTTCAGGATTATAATGGTACTTGTGACACATTTTGACCTTGAGCTACATCAGACAGACGTAAAGACAGTGTTTCTTAATGGTGACATTGATGAGACGATATATATGGTGCAACCGAAAAACTTTGTGTCAGGAAACTCAAAGAAAATGGTTTGCAAATTAAAGAAATCCATCTATGGGCTTAAGCAGGCATCCCATCAATGGTATCACAAATTTCATCAAATAATCATCTTGTTTGGTTTTGAGATGAATGTGGTTGATGATTGTGTATATCACAAGTTCAGTGGTAGTAAATATATATTCCTGGTATTGTATGTTGACGACATACTGCTTGCCGTAATGGTATATGCTTATTGCACGAAACCAAGAAATTCCTATCAAAGAATTTTGAGATGAAAGAGGTGACGCCTCTTTTATATTAGGGATTCAGATGCATTGAGATCGTTCTCGAGATATTCTGGATTATCACAAAAGAGCTATATCGATACAGTACTTAAGAGATTTGGGATGTAAGATTATAAACCAGGTGATACCCCTATGGCTAAGGAAGATAAGTTTAATCTCAATCAATGCCCTAAGAATGACCTTGAAGTAAAGGAAATGCAGAAAATTCCCTATGCTTGAGCAATTGAGAATTTAATGTATACTCAGGTTTGCACACATCTGGATATAGCATTCGTTGTTGGAATGCTAGGCATCTTTAATTAACTTTGCGATGAAATTTGGAAAACAGCCATTAGGTTATTTAGTATCTATATAGAACAAAGGGTTACATGATCACATTCAGGAAAATCAGACCAATTGGAGATCGTTGGATATTCTGATTCTGATTATGGAATATGACTATAAAATATTGTCACTAGGCTGCATATTTTGGATGAAATTGAAATACCACTTAAGTTATTTTGTGACTAGCAGTCTTGTATTCCAATACATGATAGATGTCAAAAATTCGTAGACATCAAATTCCTAGTTGTTAAAGAAAGAGTTCAGAGTGGTCAAGTTACTATAGAACATATTGGAACAAATTCCATGATAGCAGATCCATTCACTAAAGGTCTACCACCCAAGGTCTTTCATGAGCACATCGTTCACATTGGTGTTGTAAATTTTGATGATATGCTAGTTTAGTGGGAGTTTGTAATTTTGGATGTTGTCTTTTGACACATGCGCCTGTTTGGTAGGGCTACTAATCAGATTAAAATTGAAAATATGGCCGTTGTTGGGTCCCACTCGTCTAATAAAAGTCAACCATATTCAGTTTTCACTCTGATTAAAGTTGATCTCATAAGGTATTAAAGAATAAAGTAGGGTCAGTTAGAAATAGACATGTTTGGATCATATTGCATGTAATTTTCATGCTACATATCCGCACTTGATCTGTGTCATTTGATTGTATAAATGTGCGTGACCATTGAGGGTTCATAATATTTGTAACGAAGACCGCTTTGATCCTATATTGATATAATCAATGGACGAGATTGTTCGGAGATGCTTTTGGTTATAATAGCGAAAGTTTTGAGCTCATAAGGTAATAATATAACATATGTGGCCCAAGTCGGAGATTGTTGGGAAATTATTTAATTTGCCGTATGGGCCGACATTTGTAATTAATTGCGTGTAAAGGCTATCTTAAAGTTAAGCCCAAAACTAAAGTAATCTAATAAAGAATTAAATGATTGGGCTTTGGGCATCTAAATAAAGTATGGACCGGACTATATGTGTAGATACAAGTTACATTAGGTTTTGTATTTGACGATGGGCTAAATATATATATAGAAACTATATATAGGGTTATGGTCTCCAATTCATATGTGAATTTCTCATTCTTTGTGATATCCCATCAACAAAAAAATATCAGAGAAAGCATATTGAAGAGGAAGATCCATAAACCCACTATCAAGAATCAAGAAAAAGGTGCAATTAAATTGAAGAACAAAAGATCAAGATTCTTCATTCAAGATACAATTCAATGGATCAAGGTATGTTNTGAAGATCTTGGCAAGTTTATAAAGTTTGAGTTTCATGAAAAGTCTCAACATTCAAGGCAGTCTCAACATGTTCCTCCAAGTTCTAAATCTTAGGTTTCTATTAATAAAAGGAGTAATCATTAGTATGGTCAATTTTAACATTTATGGATTCAACAATAGTTGAGTCTTCATGTTATACACTATATAAGCCTGACTATTTTCTGAATACCCAATGAACACTCCTTCATCACACTTAGGATCTAATTTTCCCAAATTTTTCCTGTGATTTAACACATAAAACTTCCTACCAAAAATATGAAAGTACTTGAGATTAGTTTTCCTACCTTTCCAGATTTCGTAAGGTGTTTGTAAAGTACCAATTTTTAAGGATACAAGGTTTAAACAAGGTGTTTGATTTGATGGATTTGATGTTTTCAATATGTGATTGCATATATGATTGAAGGATTGAACTTTTGATCTTGTGTAGGTTGAATTTTCTCTAGAAAATAGTATGTTGAATCTCTTCCTCGTAGAATGTGCAATGCCTCAATTTATAGGTTGGACAGTAGGCCAAGTAAAAAGTCTCGAAAATCAAAATTAGGTCTAACCTAATAATATGTCGCTCGAGCGAGGAGGATGCTTCACTCGAGCGAAGGGTATGTTGCTCGAGCGACAGTGGGGCGAAAGTCGAGCTAAGATGTTCCTGCTTCATCTGCTTGAGCATGACTCCAGCGAGCAACTAGCGAAAAATCGGTGTGAATCCTTCTTGTTCCAAACATGAAAGCCCCAAACCCTAAGCTAACCTACCAACTATGCAACTTTACAATTTAGTCCTTAAATTTTTATAATCGTTCAAGTTAGTCCTTTTGTTCACAGAATTGTCAATACAACATATAAACCTAAAACCTATCAACAACAACAAATATGCTGTCCTTACAGTGGAGTCCTTGGTAATCCTAAAACAAAATCCGTAGATATATCAATCCAAAGTTGAGTAGGCACAGATGAAGGTGTATACAAGCCATGCGATCTAACTTTAGATTTTGCTTACATGTAATGCACTTATCACAAACACATTACATATCATACTTCATATTAGGCCAATAAAAATGCTCACGTAATATATATAAAGTCTTTAGAACACCAAAGTGACCCATCAAACCTCCCCCCATGACTTTCCCCAACAAGCAACTCATCTTGTCTTGTTTATCCGTGTGTAAATTTATCTTTCTTGAATAGAAATCCTTCATGCCTATAAAAATCAACAAACACATACTTATCACATGCATTCCATACTTGGCTGAAATCAGAATCATTGGTATAAAAATCCTTAAGCAATTCAAAACTAAGTAATTTAGTTTGCAATGAAGTAAGTAATGCGTAACTCCTAGACAATGCATCAGCCACAACGTTTTCCTTCACATGCTTGTATTTGACTACATAAGGAAACGTTTCTATGAACTCCGACCACTTAGCATGTCTTTTATTAAGCTTACCTTGGGTCTTCAAGAATTTCAAGTTCTCATTATCGAAATGAATGATGAATTCCCTCGGCCACAAGTAATGCTGCCATGTTTGAAGAGTTCTCATTAATGCATAAAGCTCCTTGTCGTAAGTATGATAATTCAGCACTGCCCCACTTAACTCTTCTCTAAAATAAGCAATTGGTTTGGAATCCTACATCAAAACAGCTCATATTCTAACCCCGAATGCATCACATTCTATCTTAAAAGTTTTATCAAAGTTGGGCAAACACAACAAAGGTGTATTAGTTATCTTATCTTTCAAAGTTTTGAAAGCCCGATCGTGCACATCATGCCACTTAAAAACAACATTCTTTTTAACAAGTTCATTCAAAGTAAACTACCACAAACTAAGAGGACAGGAACTGAACATGGGCTGAGACTATCCCTTACAAATCCCTTTTGCAACAACTCATCCACTTGCCTTTCTATATCCTTCATTTCCTCGGGTTTAGTTCTATAAGCAGGTCGATTTGGTATGGCGGAACCAGGTATGAAGTCTATTTGATGCTCAATTTCTCTTAAAGGATCCATGGGGAATCTCCTCAAGAAATAGGTCCTCAAAGTCCTGCAAAACAACAACACTAGGCAAAGATGAGTTAAGGAAATAAACATCCTTGTACATAAACACAAGTACTTGTTGCCTTGCCATCATTACACTCTTAACCTCATGTTTTTCAACAAGTACACTCATTCTTTTATTTTCCTCTCCATGTTGCTCACTTTTCTCTCCTTTTTTCTCACTTTTTCTCTTCATGTTGCTCACTTTTCTCTCCATTTTTCCTCTCGACCTCACTTGCTCTCTTTTTATTTTCCTCTTACTCACACTTTTTTTTCTGTCATTTTGTACTCTTTTGCTATCCTAATCATAAGCTTGTAAAGGTTTGAGAGGGGCTAATTCAACTTTTCAGTTGTTAAAAACAAAAGAATAATGATTTTTGTACCCATCATGTGAAACCCTCCTATCAAACTGTCACGGTTGTCTAAGTAATATATGACCAGCATACATTAGTGCCACATCACAAAGAACCTTATCCTCACACTTACCAATTGAAAAAGTTACCCGAACTTGCTTGTTTACCTTCACTTCTCCATGGTCATTCAACCATTGGAGCTTGTATGGTTTAGGATGCTCCTGCCACTTCAAATTCAACTTTTCTACCAACAAAGTACTAGCAACATAACAACTCCCACTATCAATAATCAATGTACATACCCTATCCTTCACATGGTATCTTGTGTGAAAAATATGCTCACGTTGTGCCTAATCTCCTTCATCCTTAGGTTGTATACTCAAGGCTCTCCTTGTAACAAAGTAAATCACCAAGTATAGGTTCTTCCAACTCAACATCAGAACAATCCTCCAATAGTGGCATCTCATCGTCACTTGAGCTAGCACTTTCGAGCTCTCCATTTGCCCGTACAACCATAACCTTTTTGTTTGGGCATTCGGAAGCAATATGTCTGAATCCTTGGCGCCTAAAACACTTAATATCACGTGACTTAGTAAGAGTTTAAGTTTCGGGTTTACCTTTAGGCACAACAACCAAATTCTTCGACTTTGCTTCTTCTTTTGTTCTGAAGGCAGCTTTTTTGTCCTTCCAATTTGATATCCACGGAGCGCTAGAAGACGAACCAGATTTGGACTAGATTTGCTTCTCCACTTTAACGGCTTTATGCAGTAGCTCCTCCATCTCTACGTAATGTTACAACTCAACCACGTCAGCAATCTCCTTGTTCAATCCAGCAATGAATATAGCCATTGTTGATTCTCTGTCTTCCTCTATGTTTGCTCTAATCATGGTGAATTTCATCTCCTTATAATAATCATATACACTCATGGAACCTTGAACCAGCCCTTGTAACTTTCTATACAAATCTCTATAGTAATGGCTAGGTATAAATCTCTTGCGCATCACCAACTTCATCTCTTCCCATGATCGAATAGGCCTCTCACCATTCCTGTGCCTATTGATAACCAATTGATCCCCCCATATACTTGCATAATCTAAAAACTCCATGGCTACTAGCTTTACTTTCTTCTCCTTGGAGTAATTATGACAATCAAATACTTGCTCAACTTTTCTTTCCCAATCCAAGTATAGCTCTAGATGTCCCTTGAAAAGTCAGAATTGTCATCTTTATATTGCCTATTGTTATCTCTTTGGAGTCAACCTTCTTGTCCCGTTCATAACTTGTTCTCTCCACTTTTGAATCAGCTTTGTCTTCTTCGCCGAACTCATGTCTTCTATGTGAATCGGATGAGGACTCAATCATTCCGTCTCGCATTCAACAATTTAAATTGGTCATTAACAGCCTTGATGAAGAATTTCACGTCGACCTCTTGTGGTTCTCCTCCTTCCTTACTCATGGTTTTAACATGTAAAATTAAATAAAATAAAAGGTGATGTTCCTCACACACTCCCTCACGTGTTTGCACTCAAATCAGATTGTTGTCACTCATGTTTCACACTATTTTGGCTTTTTCTTGTTGATGATCTCTCTTGCCTTTTACCACTCAAAGCCAAGCCAACCCCCTTTGTGTTCTTAAAAAAATCAAAGAATTCAACATTTCAAGAAGCAACCGGTTAGATGGTGACAATCTCAATAAAATCAGAATTTTTAAAAACTTAGTTGAGGCAAACGGTGAACAGAAAGAAAGCCCAAAGATAGTTCTAAAGAACCAAGAAAATAAGAAAACTCGAAAAGTAAGCAAAAGACATGTGAAAGAAGTCACTAGAATTGACGCTAATTAATTAGAAAGGCAAGAACAAAAAAACAGCCTTGTATATGCTTGAAAAACAATAAGAACAAAAATAAATAAAGGGAAACTAGAACAAAATAAAGGAAACTAATTCAACAAGAATAGGAAACACTAGCAAGAAAATAGGAATTAGAAACTTATATCAACAAGAACAGGAAACATGAACAAAGAAACAAGAATGGGAAACTTTTAGGACTCAAACGACCTGCCACTTTGTTGTTCTCTTTTTTTTAGGGATACGAAACACACAGTGACAGAGCGGAAATTAAATTTAACACAATGAAAAAAAGGACGAATTCAATTTTTTTTAAATCAAGAATGCAAACAAAGATAGATGGAGATAAATAATATGTTTCTAGCAACCCAAAGCTCTGCTACCAAATGATGGAGACCCTCTAGGCGAAATTACCCTAGGAACCCACGAACTCAATTGAATTGGAACAAATCGGATTGCTAGGAACGTGCTGAAGATGATCGGATTAGAATCCTAAGGAAACTAAGTCCTTAAAACCCTAATCTTGAGACTCCACGAAGGTGCCCTTTGATAAGTCAAAATTCAAGCATTCAATCAAGAACACAAGAAGGCAAAGCAAAAAAGCTTTCTGAATGAACTTGATAATTGATAATATTCAACATGGCTGCTCCTTTTATAAGTAACAAACCCTAGCTAATTGAAGAAAACGAAATGGGCCTATTTAGATGTGGATTGGGCGTAATTAATCCTTAAAAAATAAAAGACTAAATTTAATGACAATTAAAACATAAAAAGCACATAATTAAATAAAAGACTAAAATTAAAATTCCTAACCCACCCTTGCGAATCTTGGTCTTTCAGATCTATGCCTTGCACAAAAAGATAAGTGACCATCCTTGGTGAAGCTTTGAATCTTCGAATTTAGTTTTAGAATCTTCTAGCACAACCTCTTTGTATTGAACTACCATGATCAAAGCCTTGCAAAGCCTCTTTCATCCTCTTTGTCTTTGCCCTAGTCACTGGACCACTAATTCCTTACAATGGATCTTGAGAATTTTTGGGAACATCAACTTGGTCAGCACCTCGATCTCCATAACAAAGGGGGCAACCTAGGAGAGTCCTTAATGTAAAGAAGCAAAAATAGGCACTATCCTGATGCTGAAATTAACCAAATGACAGTAGTTGAAATTGATAAGAAGAGGGGGTCTAGAAAAAATTCTAGAGATTTTGATGGAGTTGAGTACCCATTGGAAGATGAAGCACTTGTTACGAAGCGTAGTGAGTTTGATGTTTTGATGGAAAGTTTCGAATTTTACAATATGATTAATTCTCAAACAATGAATAATATGGAGGATGAAAGAGAGGAAAAATAGAAAGTAAGAGAGAAAATAGAGAGGTAGCTAAAAATAATAAAGAAAAAAGGGCCACAAGAGAAAAAAGATGTAGAGAGTGAAAAATAAAGTAGAAAGGCTGCAGAGGATAAAGAAAAAAGAGTGGAGCCAAAAGGAGAAAAGAAATGTCAGAAGTGAGCTTTCGTGAAAAAGAGAATGAAATTGAGAGCATTTCAATGATAACTAGCAAACCCCTCCCTAACTTGGCTATTTCTTTACAGCTAGGTTTTGAATTTGCATCATGAGGACATGCCTATAGGCTCACCACCCATTCGTGGCATTAAACAACAAATTGATGAGACTAATGAACCCCACCCTAGTTTGAATATGTCTTTGTTACATGAGGTTGATTACATGCTCCCTAAGGAAGCAAAGGAGTTTCAAATCAATTGGGAAGTTTGAAGAGCAAAGGAAACATTGGGGTAAACATGAGTTCACTAATTGATAGGATCCAGGGAGAGCAACAGACTTACAAAGATCTGGCTCAACTTAAAGTGGAACCAATGATGAGATTATTTACTTGTTCAAGTTACAGAGGCCAAGAGTTTGAAGTTAATAATCCAAACACCAAGTTTCATGTTGGGCATGGAAGGGGAACCAAGATTAGTACACTTAATTCAAGCTAAGTTAGAAGAAGCAAAGTTTGGAGTGTAGCCAGAAAGCGACGCATGTGCACACAAAATCAGTCGCTCCACGGGGTGCAAAATTTCAACCCATAGCCAAATCAACTGAACAACGACATGAGAGAGAATACACGGTGCGTGCGCGTAGTTCAAAAATGAAAGTGGTTTAATTTTTCCTTTTTCGTCTAGAACTCTATTTGTTTGATGTTTTCTTGATGTTTTAGGTTATAATTAGGTTTTATGAGTTCCCTATATATAGGGTTCATTCTTTCATTGTAAAATAACACATTATTGAAATCAAAGTAATGTTATTTTCCTCTTGTTCTTCATTGAACTCAGTTTTGAACTTATCAATGACTTCATCTTTGTAGCATTCAATAAATTCATAGCAAGGCTGATAGTTTTTGTGATTAACAGGTCAAGTTCTTCCATAATTTTAAGTTCCGTGATTCAATAAATTATTAGGTCATGCTTCAAACCTGGATTTTAGCTTTCTTGGGATTGTGATTCAATTTTTTGTGGTTTTCAAAGCTACTATTTCTACGTGGGTTCACATCACTAATGGTAACATATCATTATCCCATATCTAGGTTAGATGATATTCACTATATTGCAAGAGTCTAGATGGATATGATATGCTCTTGAAATGTGTGTAGATGTCTTAAAACATGAAAAATATAATTTCAATCTTGAGTTCCTTAACTATTTTGAGGTGAATTTATGGACTAAGTTAGGGACCAAGCACTTAACTTCTACAGTACATTTTAACATTGTGTACGGTCTTAATCCACAAAATTTATTGGATTTAATTTCGTCATCTGTTGTTGAAAGAGGTGGTTTAGATAGAATGAAAATTGAATAAATGCATCTCAAGCTAATCAAAGAAAGATGCATATTACATTTGATCCCTGCGGTTGGGTTTGCGTGCAGGTGGGAAAGGCATGTTTAAAACGAGGACTAAATTGCATCCTAGGGGAGATGGACCATTGCAAGTGATCGAAATGATTAATGATAATGCCTACAAGAGATGGGTTTTCGAGGTGAGTATAAGGTATTTGCTACTTTCAATATTATTGATCTTTCTCTCTTTAAGATAGGTTGAGGACGTTCTTAAAGAGGGAGGAAATGATAGGATCCATGGAGAGTAAGAGAGTAACAAACATACAAAGATTCTGCACAACTTGAAGTGGAACCAAAAATGAGATCACGAGCAAATAGGATCAATAAAATCATGCATTTACTTGTTTAAGCTACAAAGGCGAAGAGTTTAAAGTTAACAAGCCAAATACCAAGTTTCATGTTGGCCTGGACAAGGAACCAAGATTAGTGCACTTAATTCAAGCTAAGTTAGAAGAAGCAAAGCCTAGAGCGTAGCCGAAAAGTGGTGTGTGCACATAGGCAAAACAGGTCATGCACGCACGGGGTGCAAATTCAACCCATAATATCAATTGAACGGCACGCGCGAAAGAGACTACACCGCGTGCGTAGTGTAAAAATTGAAGGTAGTTTAATTTTTCTTTTTTGTTTAGAACTCTATTTGTTTCATATTTTCTTGATATTTTACGTTTTAATTAGTGTTTTATGAGTTCACTATATATAGGGCTCATTATTTTCGTTGTAAAACATTTCATTTGCTTAAATATGTTGTTTTGGCTATTTATGGTGACATGAAAAGGAAAGTTTCTGTCTTGCAATGCTTGCACTGGCATATTTCTTGCTTTATCTTTGGCCCGCCCTCCAACCTTTCAAGTTACCAAAGTGATCCTTGAGTGCTCCAACTAGTCTACCAAATCATTTTTCGTAAATGAATTACATAATATCTTTTTCTTTATGGTCAATTCTTTTGCAATCCTGGAGGTAGGCAAGTTGCTTGAGTGGTGTACTTATGGTAAAGTTTTGTTATTTTTCTTCCACCATCAATATTATACAATCCTACTATATTCTTCAGTGTCCCCCTATAATGACCCAATCTCTAAGTCCAAGTTGTTAACTTACGTACTTTCTACTCTAGGAGAGCTTGAGCCCATTATACCCCACACGGCTTTCATCGCTTTCCTAAGATTTGAATGTTGGGAATTTACTTAATCATGCACAACCGAAAATAAATAATATTTCAATTCTCACCGAGGATCTTCTTCGTGTTTAGAAGAAACTGTGATAGAAATTATACCTTTGTTTAGTTCTGCAGACTTTTTTGCTTATCTTGGACATGAAAACTCACAATCTGCAATCCATAATTGTCCAATTTTCTACTCTCCAACGGAAATTCACAGAGGGAACAAGAATAAAGTAATTAGGACTTTTATTTTCTTGTGCAGACAAAATAATGAATTTTGTTGTTTAATTTTTCAAACCCTTGGTTTATTAACAAAAATCCAAGTGGGCTTGACCCGACACTTAAACTTTATCCAGATTAATTAAGTAGTATATTTCATTCTTCTAGTTCTCATTTTTTGTGTGGCCCATTAGATTCCCAATCACGACGCCTAATGACTTGAAATATTATATTGAAAGCCCAAGATTGGCTAACCAAGAGGGAATTGGTTTTTAAAACTTTTTCGTTAAGTACACAAGATTTTAAACTAATAATCACACAAACGATAATGAATCAAACCAAACACAATAGGCACGTAGATAATCGAGATAAGTTTGCACAAAGTAAAAAGCGTTAAGCAAAAGAGTTATAAAGTGCAAACGATATAATATGGAGGTTCGATCCATTGCAATGATTTACGTCCCCCGTTACCAAGCTCTCCGTCACGAGCAAGGTCTTTTTCACTATTTGATGGACTTGTGGTGCAATCTAACCCTTTACAATGCTTCCGGTGACTTATAAGCAATGAGCACTGATCATTTTACAATGTTAAGCTTTTCAGGACCTCAACACGACCCACAATTCAAAAATGAATATACAAATGAAAACTTCTCATGACTTCTCATGATGAATGATAGAATCAAGATTGGTAACAAGAAGATAAGAGCCAAACACTTCAATAGATGGCAATG
>CAIGRO010048506.1:0-14308 GCA_903798355.1 Fraxinus baroniana
AATTCCTGGCTCCGCCCCTGCCTCTACCAAGATCTTCTATGAGGATATCTCTCCAAGGTCTTGACTGATTGATGGGACCTGTAGCAGGCTACAAACCGTCAAATCAGTTGCTATGTCAGAAACCATTTAATACCCGCCAACTTATGGATTGACAATTGACGCTTATGAAAGGATGACCCATCCGGGATCCGAAACCACGTGTCTCTCCATCCAATGGTTCTGATTTTCCTCTCTAGTATAAAAACCCCACACACTACGATAAGGAAGGGATTTTCATTCTAATCTTTGCATTCTAGTCTTTTGATTCCAAAAAGCCTTTCACTATATTTACATACATTCTCAACCATGTTCCGGTGACCACTTCACCGTCGGGCACCACTTTCCAGTTGATTGAAATATTGACTTGACCATTAGAGTACTCGCGGACGCTTCCACCCGAACCGAAAAAGGCCATGAGTGACTAATGACGTGCTACTGTGCGCATGGAGGTGCATACGTAAATACTTATTCTGTTGACCACGTGTCGGAACCATTTTTTTGGGTCAACAACCTGCTTCAATCAAATGTGTGCTCAAGTGAATAAAAATGTAGATTTTATGGTTTCATGTAGAGAAGATAATGATAAAAAAATGAAAAGTGTTCATAAAAGATGTCAAAGTCGATTGTGGAAGAAAGAGATGCTAAAATTCAATTAGAACTAAATGAGAATTCAGACAATTAATGTCTTTTTTTTACCATCAAGTACATTTTAGTAATTTACAAATTCAATTTTCCATTTCTTTATATATTTAAGCTATCTAACTAAAAAAGATAGACGTTGTCCTTTATAAATTAGTTTCTTCTTTGATTGGGTCTTTTAAATGAAAGTCCCTTATCTTCATTTCTTCCTTTTTTTTTTAAAAAAAAAAGAAAAAAGAAAAATTGTCTATCATGTCTACCATATTTTCTCTCTTTTATTAAATAATATAAATAAATATACACTGAGCTGAAATTTGAACTAATCATTTATTCATTAAACATTAATATCACGTGAATTGAAAATCTTTCTATTCAGATATTACTTAGATTGAAATTCATCGAATGCATCGAAGATGCTCTTACTTTTCAGCAATTCAATGCAAATTTTTTGCTCTTGCCTACAATTTACAAGCAGCAACATGTGCGAAGATCTTTCTTTTTCACGTGTTAAGATTCTTCCCCGTCCCCACTAAAACTAAAGGAAAAAATGAAGAGCCCTAGATCCAAAAAGAAGTTCTATAGTCGATTGATAACTTAAATAAAGTACCATGTTTAGGTGATACGGAATTAAAAAATACATGATACTTTTGTAAAATACAAGTGTACATAATGATCCATGTTTTTCTATTCACGCATTAAACAATTGGGCCAGCCCAGTGGCACATGTCTGATTCCAATTGTCCCCAATCCCTTGGACAGTTATAATTAACCCTTGTGTTAAATTTTTTTTGCATCTTTAAAAGTGGCATAGAAGTAAATGCAAAAAATGTGAACTCCATCAATCCTCAAGTCAAATGGTTAACCACGAAACGTGACGCCATGATGGTGGCGGCAAGTCAGATTGCTACGATGGCTTTCCCAGCCAGGGTGACCCCTTTAGGTGGTGTGTTGCTAGAAAATGAAACACATAATTCCCACAAAGCCAGAGATGCCGTAGGCTTCTTTTCGGACTGGCTATTTATGTGGAGTTTGATGGTGATTTTGTTGTGGTTACGCCAAAAAATTTCTGGAGATCACTGAATCGTGTTATTGAGATTGGACTAATAGGTTGATCGACTAGTGGCCGCAGAATCCAGGAATAACTGTGTGGCGGCCTAGACGATTCGGAGACTTTGTTGAAGTACATAAAAAAAAAATGTTACCCAAGAAGGTGTTTGACTGAATTTGACATGAATTTTGGTAACTTCACTGATATCATGGGACTTGTATTATTTTCAGTGTGTGAAGTTCTCTTTTATGTCAAAATATATTATGAGTGTACATGCCAGGTGAAAATTGGAAACAGAATTGTCCACTTCAGTTTTATGGGACTGAACAGGGATGCATGATCATTGAATTGGATTTATTAAATGAAATCAAAATGCGAACACGTGATTATAGTGAAGGGCCAGATGACAACACATTATGAGATTTCTTCATTGGAATTGCTCACAAACCAAAAGGCCATGCTTGGTTCAAGGCTAGACAAAAAATAGAGGAAAATATGTACATAATGACATGTTTAGTACGATGTATTAGAGAGAATAAGAAAAAAAAATCACAAATTTATTTATTATATTTTACGATGTTATTGAGTACCGTGCAACAAACATGTCCTCAATAAATTAACACAAGAGTATACATAATGAAGAACACTTCAAACTCTGCCATGACTCGTAACTCCAGAATGCGGAATCCTTGGTTTCGGCCCCAATAATTTTATTAACTTTTTAAAAATCTTTACTTTCAACCGAATCGTGTGACCAAGGAGGAGGAAAGCCACGAGACCAGCCCAGATAATGACTACACGAGCAAGTAGAGGTTCACTGCCTAGTCCTGGACCTCCCGATGATATTATTGTTAATGAATAAACATAAGTGAGTGCAATTGCTGTAATTGCAATCCATGTAACCACCATCAAAATCCACATAAATATTTTGTGCCTCAAGGGTAAACCACTCATGAGCAATAATATGATACTCAGTGAAGCAATGAACCCTGTTGTATTGAGAATCAGAAATTGTTTATATTCTGCTGGAGAGTAATAGGCAAAAATGGAAAATCCTGCACAGCGAGGATCAGATACTGATACAGGATTACCTTGCGAATCTTGCCATACTCCCCCTTGGAGGGTTAACTCCCACTTGAAATGCTATTGTTGCAATCAGCGAAGCAGCCACCATTAACGCACTACGTTTTTTATCCAGCCAATCATCATTTAGGCATCTTCTGCAAACTGTTCTTTTGCATGTTTGAGGATGAAGCAGGGTGATAAGAGTATGAAGATGAGCCTCGATTCACCCTATTTCGGTTAGTATGTACTTGTGAGTTGTTTTCCATTGATCCAAAAGCTCCAGCACGTGTCAAGGATTCTTCAATTTCCTCATCCCTCACATCTGTTCGACTTTAAATCGGAACATCCATTGCTGTCATCCCACTAATATTTCGCTCATTAACATCGGTTATAGAAACCGTAAGCAAAAAGTTAACTGTCTGCACAAAATGTTGTCATCCATGTAAGATTTTTATTGATGTTACTAATGGTGACAGATATGGTGGTTTAACTGAAACAAATACGTAATTATAGTGACCAAATTAGGACAAAATTAAGTTGGTAATCGACATGAAAGTTTGCTGGAAATTGATTGACTAACAGTGATTTTAAGTGGATTATGTAAAGCACGCAAAAATAAGATTATGAGCTCACACAAGGAATCAACTTTAATTTTGCATACACTGTAGCTGTTGGTCATGCTTAACTTGTCCATTAATCTTCAGAAGTTCCTTTCAATCATGTATTGGATACATTGACCGAATGGTTAATTTCGTCTACAGAACATGTACATCATAAACTCATTCATTTCGGTTATTTCTCCAAAAAATAGAAGCTAATAAATAGGGTCCATTGAATTTCAAGTATGTAAATAAAGTTAGGGCATACTTCAACTTGCTTATAAGCCACTGCCCAGTGCAATTCTTTCATGACATCAATCCGGCCTTTGATGGACGCCAGATGGAGAGGCGTAAACCCATTTTTATCGCAAACTAGGCAAATTTGAGCATTCACAGATATCAACGCTCTGGCTACTTCAGCATAACCTTTAGCCGATGCCAAATGGAGAGGCGATGATAGGTGCGACTTCAACTCTCGTGCAAACTCAGGTTTTCGCCTTAAGATTTCCCTCACGAAACCAATATGGCCTAATAGTGCTGCTATGTGCACAAGAGTCTCATGGAAACAACTAACTCCAAGTCTATCGAGAATTAGTGGATCTTCTTGAAGCAGCTTCTGCGTCCATATCTACATGTGAAAATTATTTGTTTCAATGAATTTCTATAATATAATGGGGTTGTACATACCTTCAAGTTAAGGTTGACTTCATACGTCCAATACAAAGTAGGAAAGAGCCCCAACATTATTTCATTATTGAGATGCTTATGTAAGAAAAAGAATTAGCTATTGACTAAGGTATGGCACATGACAATTTTTCATAAACCAGAAGCAAAACTTGTTTCCTCGTCTTTTCTCTTTTCTCTGATATCGTTTTAACAATAGAGACATTTTATTTATTAAAATGTTTCTTCACTGGAAAACCTTCATATTCATCATATGAAAGAATTGTATATATTTATTAGTAGAAATGTGTTGGGTTACACTACGGCTTGGTCTAATGACTATTGGCTAGCCAAGAAACACGACGCCGCACACGATTGTGCCACATGTCTAAATGTACACCATTGATCATGACCCCTCGATTAGCCAACACCATATCCATACGCCAAAGCAGCATTTATAATCACTATAAGAGGTTATACCACTCATCTCTGAACTGTCCGTTTTCTTGTTCTAAAGAAATTTCCTTAGTGTCATCTCCTGTACTGGTTTTCTTTTGGTGTTTTTGATTTTGAGCGATCCATTTAGTTTTAACCTTAAAAGACAATCACTCTTTGAGTGATTAACGGTGTTTTTGGGGATGTTAGATTCTGTTTACACCTTGGGAACAATGTTTTTGAATCCAAAGGGTTTTAAATCTTGTAACTACGAATTTTGTACGATTTCGCGGGCATATCCAACAGCACAGAGCAACCTACCCTTAATTACTACACTGAGAAACAAATCCAATGAAAAGGAGTGCAGATCAAGCACAAAGCAAATAAATGGGGAGCAAACGGTAGTACAGAAAAACCAGACAATTAACATCTAAAAAAATGCACAAGTGAATCAAACTATTGAATTAAGAGGTAGTTTAATTGATAATTAACTTTCTAGAATTGAATGTCTATAGTTTCAACATACCTTGACGTTATGAACAAAATGAAATTAATTATGTCCTTTTCAAAAGTCAGCAGTCTAGATTGGAGGCTGCTTAGAAAAGAAAAATTATTCATTAGTGGAGGAGGATATTATTATTCTTAGAAAGGAAATTCTTATAACAAACATTTTATGGATTTAAATCTTCAATAATTTACAAATACTCCATCTTTTTTGTGGCGGATCTGTGAGGATAACAGGTAGAAGAACCAAGAAAAATGAAATTTGGGGGCATGCTAGATAACGAGAAAGAAGAAGATTTTGAGAATGAAAAAACATTGCAGAAAAAGCTTCATGAAGCTGCCATGAATGGAGAAATCCCAATTCTGTTGCAACTTATTCAAGAAAATCCCCAAATCCTCACCTCAAGATTTTCTTCTATACCCAATAATCCTTTGCACACAGCAGTTCTTCTTGGGCATCTTGATTTCACCAAAGAACTCCTCAATCGAAACCTAGATATGGCAAATTCGTTGAATTCACACGGTTCAACGGCTCTTCACTTGGCATCAGCAAAGGGGAATTTGGGTATACTGAAATATCTGCTTTTAATCAATCCTGATATTTGCTCTGTTTTGGATCGTGATGGGAGGAACCCGCTTCATCTGGCTGCGATTAAAGGCCGAGTAGCTGTTTTGGGCGAACTTCTGCGGGCTAAGCCGGAGGTGGCGCGTGAGTTGACTGGCGGTGGAGAGACTTGTTTGCATCTTTGCGTGAAGTACAATCGCTTTGAAGCCCTGAAAGTTTTGGTGGAATTTATGAAGAAAGATGATCAGTTTGTGAATTGGAAGGATTCTAATGGCAACACTATTTTACATGTAGCAGTTGCCAAGAAACAGATTGAGGTATTCATTCGACATAGCATTACATTCCATTCTCCTGTGCACAGCGCATTTGATTTGATGATAAATTCCTACTGCTAAATGAACAATGCAACATTTGCTTAGATACTTTGTTTACAGAAATTTATAAGAATTTACAGGTCATCAATTATGTGATTGCCAATACAAGAGTAGAGATAGGGGCTCGAAATGCAAATGGTTGGACAGCACTGGATGTCTTGTTGCAAAGCCCGGGAGACACCAGGGACTTGGAAATCAAGCAACGACTTCAGGGAGGAAGCGTTTCAAGAATCGTGCATACACCATTTCTTCCATTGGATGCAGAACTTCCTGAAAATGACACTACAAGAAAGCAGCCTAAAAAGCACAAACACACAGATTGGTTGGGCAGGAAAAGAAACGCGCTAATGATAGTAGCATCCCTACTTGCAACAGTAGCATTTCAAGCTGGATTATCTCCACCAGGCGGCGTTTGGCAGGGAGATTACGAGGGAATTCCCAATGGCACCAAAGCACAGAAACCACACGAGGCTGGACAATCCATAATGGCATATACTCTTCCTCCTGCATACAACCAATACATGATCTTCAACACCATTGCTTTCTTGGCATCATTGAGCATAATTTTGTTGCAAGTCAGTGGCTTACCTTTAAGAAGACGACGGTGGATGTGGACGCAAATGGTGACAATATGGATTGCTATAACGGCCCAAACTATAACATATTTCATCACCTTCATTAATATGACTCCTGATCATGTTACAGATACTGTCAGATATATAATTAAGGTTTCTGTTTTGAGTTGGCTATCACTTATGGGCATTGTGTTTATCGCTAATATCAGCCGAGCAGTGTTATATGTGCTTAGAAAATATGGATATGTCAAGGAAAAGGAGAGAGAGCCTTTAGTTTATGTAGAAGAAGAAGAAAATGATGAGCTCTGATTCTCAGAAATACATATGTATTTTCCACGAATTAAATTTTTTATGCGTTGTAATTTAAATTCCTGTGTGTACAAACTAATTCTTTCTTCCTGTCTGCATTTAGCTTCGGAAAGATTTTAGTTAAAGTGATGTGAAGAATATTTTAAACTACTTTTGAACCATCACCCGGATTCTAACCCAACTACTGAAGTTTTTCCGCATCCTCTGTTCTCACAAAGGAACCTTAATGAAGTTTTATAGTTCTGATCAATAGTCAATATAGATAAGCCACCAACAACAAATAAGATGAGAAGGAAGAAAATAAACCTATGAAAGTGTAACAAAAAGAATGGGAAAGGAAGAATGACACACAGCAGAAAGAATTGCAGAGAAAAATATTCACTTGTGTTATTTCTCCACACTGCTGAATGAAAACAATACACGTATATGTATGTACAGAAAGAAGAATATTCTAGCTATCTCTTATCTATGAAAAGTCAGTAATACCCTCTATATACAACTCAGCCAATGAAAAGAATAACAGAGGAGGACGCCAGCAACAGAATTGGCAATGCTCATGTGACTGCAACATCCTTTCCCTTCTCGGTGTGTTGCTGTGATTCATTCTCCAATACCCCCCCGCAAGATGGAGCGTAAAGATTTATGACTCCCATCTTGGATAAGTGAAAGTGAAGAACTTTAGAGGGCAAGGCTTTTGTCATGATATCGGCAACCTGGGCAGAGCTGGGAACATAAAAGGTGGAGATACTGCCATCTTGGATTTTTTCTCTAATTAAGTGGCAGTCCAGCTCGATGTGTTTGGTACGTTCGTGGAAAAAGGGATTTGTAGCGATATGTATGGCGGCTTGGTTATCACAGTGGAGCAAAGCAGCTTGCGGATGATGGACTTGAAGAGCAGCCAGGAGGAATCTAATCCATGTTAACTCAGGATAAGTAGCCGCCATTGAACGATATTCTGCTTCGGCTGATGATCGAGAGACAACAGCCTGCTTCTTGCACTTCCAAGAGATTAAAGATGAGCCAAGAAACATACAATAGCCACTAACGGATCTTCTGGCATCTGGGCATGAAGCCCAGTCGGAGTCGCAATAGGCCTCTAATTGGAATGAGGAGGAACGAGAAAGGAACAACCCCTGTCCTAGAGCATCTTTGAGGTAACGAAGTACTTTCTGTGCTGCCGGGAGATGAACATCAGTTGGAGCAACCATGAATTGACTCAAAGTTTGAACACTAAAACTGATGTCAGGTCGAGATATAGTGAGATATAAAAGCCGTCTAATCATGCGTCTGTAAACACTAGGATCAGACAATGGAATACCAGTAGACTGAGTCATTTTTAGATTTTGTTCCATGGGGACCTTAGATGTGTTGCTGCCGAGATTGCCTGAATCTGCTAAAATATCCAGTGTGTATTTACGTTGACAAAGATAAATTCCTTTGGAGGATTGGGCAATCTCGATGCCAAGGAAGTATCTAAGTTCGCCGAGGTCCTTAATCTGAAATTTGCTATGTAAAAGAAACTTCAAAGCATGAACAGAGTTGAGGTCATTGCTTTCCACCAATATGTCATCGACGTAAACAAGAATAGCTACAAAAATAACATTCATTTCTCTGGTGAATAGACTGTAATCAGCCTTGGATTGAGAGAATCCCGAGTCAAGCAGAACAGTAGAGAGCTTAGAATACCACTGTCTTGAGACTTGTTTGAGGCCATATAAATTTTTGAGTAACTTGCAAGCTTGGTTTGGAGAGCCTTTGGTGTAACCAGGAGGTTTAATCATGTAAATGTCTTCATGTAAATCCCCATGTAAGAAGGCATTATTGACATCAAAATGATGTAAATGCCATCCTTTAACTGATGCAATTGCAAGGAGAAATCTCACGTTGACTAAATTTGCAACAGGGGAGAAGGTTTCTTGATAGTCCACCCCTTCAAGTTGAGTGTAGCCTTTAGCTACTAAGCTGGCTTTTAATCTCTCAACACTCCCATCTGAATTGTATTTGATCTTATAACGTACTTGCAATTAATGGGAATTTTTCCATGAGGCAGATCAGTGAGTTGCCAAGTATTATTTGCTTCCAAGGCAGCCAGCTCAATATCCATTGCTTTGCACCATCCCGAGTCCCTAAGAGCTTATTTGTAAGTCTTGGGTTCAGTATGTGAAGAGATGGTGGCTGAAAAAGCTCGATAGGTGGGTGAGAAAACATGGTAAGAGAAAGTGTTTTGGAGTGAAAAGGCTTACCTGAATAGGACGGTAGCTGCTTGGTCAACTTGGAAATGGGTGCAGTCAGTGCAATGCTTTGGCAATGGAAATCCTGCAAGTATTGAGGGGCATTTGGAGTTCTAGTTGACCTGCGGGAAATGGTGGGAGAGAAGTTGGGAAGAGGTGGGGAAGCAGGAATGGAAGATAGTGATGGTGATGGTGAAGAATGGGGAAAAAAAAGAGGTGAAGAGGGAGTTGGGAAAGTAGAATGAGAGTCATCTGGAATAATTGTGGTAGGTGGTGGTGAAGGTGATGAATTTGAAACTGGTATAGAATGTGGCAGGTTTGAGAGAATGGAGGGCGGAGAAAGAGAAAACATAGAAGGAGAGGAATGAGTGAGATGGAAAGGGAAGAGGGATTCATGAAATTTGACATCTTGGGACAAAAACACTTGCCCAGTTTGCAAGTCAAGTAACTTATATGCTTTGACACCTAATGGATAGCCTAAGAATACACATGCTTTGCCTCTAGGATCAAACTTTTTCCTGTCATGAGATAAAGTAGAAGCATAGACAAGGCATCCGAAGACTTTTAAATGGTTGTACTTTGGTGGCTCGTTGAAAAGAGTTTCATATGGTGTTTTATTTTGTAAAAGAGGGGTGGGGGTTCTATTGATAAGATAGACTGCTGTGAGGACATAGTCAGTCCATAATTTGTGTGGAATATTTGACTAGAATTTCAAAGCACGAGCGACATTCATGATGTGTTGATGTTTTCTTTCCACTCTCCCATTTTGTTGAGGAGTCTCCACACAACTCTTTTGATGGATAATTCCTTTATTTTGAAAAAAATCTCTCATATAGAACTCGGGTCCATTGTCACTGCAAAGGATTTTTACTTTAGATTGGAATTGGGTTTCACTTAAGTTGCAAAAAGATATAATACAAGATCTAGTGTCAGATTTATTTTTAAGTAAATAAACCCAATTTGTCCGAGAATAATCATCAAGGATGGTAAGAAAATATCGAGAGCCATCATTTGCAATGGTGGAGTTTGGACCCCATATATCACAATGGATGATATCAAAAGCATGTAAAAATGAGTGTTCAGATGATGAAAATGGTAAACGATGCTGTTTTGCTAAAGGACAAATTGAACAAGGGATATGATTGTGAAATTTTAAATTGTTTCTTACAATGGGATCAGTAATTAAAGCTAATTTAGAAATGGAAGTGTGACCAAGTCGATAATGCCATAAATCTGAAGTGGAATCTGTGTGAATGGCAGATGCATAGGTGGATGAATTTGGTTGAAGGAAATTTGGCCAAGCATCAACTAGAGCTGAAGATGACACTCGTGACTTGAGGAGATGATAAAGACCATCTTTGATTTCACCCATTCCAATCGTTGTCCAAGATGCTAAGTCCTGGAGAAAACAAGAGTTTGACAAAAATATGAGACAGCAGAAATTTTCTCGGGCAAGTTTCTTGGCAGACAACAGGTTATATTTAAAAGAAAGTACACACAAGACACGATTGAGAATTAAATGATAAGAAATTCTTACTACACCGATATGGGCAACAGGGACAGCTTCTCCATTAGGTAATTTGACTTGATAAAAAACAGAGGCTGTTATGGAGGTGAAAAGAGAGGCGCAACAGATCATGTGATATGTTGCTCCTGTGTCAATTATCCAAGGTGAGGTGTGTGACTGTGAGGAATGCTGTGTGTGAGTGGAAAAGCAAGAAACCATACCAGAAACTCGTGAAGAACTGACTTGATTAGTGGAGGGTGGAGGAGGAGATAGAGCTACGATAAGTGAAGCCATGGCAGAGCTGGTGTCCTTGGAATGCAAAAGAGTAAGCAATTGCTTGTATTGACTCTTGGTAAGAGCCATTGATTCAGTTGAGTCTTCATCGTGATCACTGTCTAGTTGGCCTAGATAATAGGTGGCAGCTGCTGCAGTGGTTTTGGTTTTGCCATGAAATTTATAGCCAGAGGGATAACCATGTAGTTTATAACATCTATCAATGCTATGACCAGTCATGTAGCAATGTGTACACTCTGGTGGATCGACATTACCTGCTTTAAAACAGGTATCAAGGGAATGGCCTGTGATTTTACAATGGGAACAATACGGGCGATTGTTTTTCTAGAAACTGGATTGGACAGAAGGTTTAGATGATCTGTAGAATGGTTTGGCTAGCATAGCCATGGAATCAGAGGAATTATGACTGGAAATCATTTGGTGTTGGCTTTCTTGTTGCTGAACCATAGAGAAAACACGATTAAGAGGTGGCAATGGATCAAGGAGCATGATCTAGTCTCTGGTGTGAGAGTATGAATCTGATAAACCCATGAGAAATTGGATAACACAGTCACGATCATATCGGTCATGAAGGATCTTCAGTTTACCACATTCACAGTCAGGAATATGATCATACACAGCGAGTTCATCCCATAATATTTTAAGATTACCAAAGTAAGTGCTAACAGAACCTTGGTTTTGAGATAAACTAGCTAAATCTCGTTTGAGTTGAAAAATGCTTGAGTAGAATGATCTTGAAGTTCCAACCACAAAGTGCGAGAATCATCAATTAAAGCCAAACTAGATTTTACAGAGGAACTTACAGAATTCTGCAACCAGGAAACAACTAAATCGTTGCATCTCTCCCAAGCCTCAAAAAGGGGATCTGATGAAGTAACGGGTTTAGACAATGTGCCATTGATGAACCCAAGTTTATTCTTCGCACGAAGTGCTCGGCTAATGGTGCGTGACCAGCTGATATAGTTATCAGAGGTTAAAAGGTCTGTAACTAAAGCAGCAGCTGGATTATCGCCATTCTCGATTTGGAATGGGTTGAAGGGGTCTGAAAAATTAAGGTATCGATTGTCTGAAGTTTTGTCATGAGAAGCTTTGGAAGCATTTTCTTCTCGATTGTCTGAAGTTTTGTCATGAAAAGCTTTGGAAGCATTTTCTTCATTCGCCATCAGATTGATCTGCTCTGATACCATATAACAAAAAGAATGGGAAAGGAAGAATGATGCAGAGCAGAAAGAATTGCAGAGAAAAATATTCACTTGTGTTATTTCTCCACACTGCTGAATGAAAACAATACACGTATATGTATGTACAGAAAAAAGAATATTCTAGCTAACTCTTATCTATGAAAAGTCAATAATACCCTTTATATACAACTCAGCCAATGAAAAGAATACCAGAATAACAGAGGAGGATGCCAGCAACAGAATTGGCAATGCTCATGTGACTGCAACGTCCTTTCCCTTCTCAGTGTGTTGCTGTAATTCATTCTCCAATAGAAAGAATTGTATCTGGAACTCAGGTGAACAAAAAAAGGTTTAATCTTGCCAAACCTATCCGGTTAGGCCCGTTTGTGAAAAGCTTAGCTTGAAACTGTCGTGAGCCGAAGCTCAACTGACACGGCTCGACCCTTTTTAGTCTCGCAGCAGGACTATTTTTCGCACTCTTGATGGACTACCTTTTATCAATTTCCAATGTGTAGACATGACCCATTAAATATATTCGCCCTCAAAACCTACTAGCATGTAAACACCTGAACGCATCCTTATGCTGCATTGGGTGTCAAGACGTTGGTCTATTTGCAATACATATGTTTTAGCTTGTCTGTATGCTGATGCACAATATAAGGTTATTTCGAAACATACTCGTTGAAAAGGATCTATCCTAGCTCCGTCTAAAATAATGTGGATCATTTGCATGTCCCCCAACACGATACAAATTCTCTTCACCTTTTAATAGCATTTTAGAAATGGAGAATGTTGGGTATTTTAACCCCTAAAAGATAAGCAGGTGAAAGTAAAATAAACAAGACGATGCAGAAAAAGTAAAGAACACAGCGAAATTGTTCACCCAGCTCAGCTTAAAGCCTAATCTGGGGAGTTTAGAATTAGCCCAAACACTAAGCACGCAAAAATCTTCCACGAGAGAGTACAGATAATGGGGACTCAATCAGACCCTGATTTAGTCATCAATCTACAAAAGATCTCCTAAATTAGAAAACCTAATGAACGAAATCACAAATCTCATGAACAACTACAGACTCCAAATCAACCTCTATTTCAAGCCCGATCTACTATAGCACCCAGTGTTATAAAATGCGTAAGGC
The DNA here is from genome assembly GCA_903798355.1 of Fraxinus baroniana. Taxonomy (NCBI): domain Eukaryota; kingdom Viridiplantae; phylum Streptophyta; class Magnoliopsida; order Lamiales; family Oleaceae; genus Fraxinus; species Fraxinus baroniana. The sequence goes on from CAIGRO010048506.1 coordinate 13,168, forward strand.
GTAACGATGCGTGGAGACCAAGCTATGGGCTAGGCAATTGTAGGCGAGACATATGCGTAAAAAAGACGTTTTCTTATTCTAATATTATTTTAATTTTTAATCAATTAAAAATAATACTTACTAAACATTTAAAACAGATTTATAGGAACTTTATACATTTTCTCAAAGTTTCCAACAAAAATATAAGTTTCAAATTTAAATACAAAATAATAAATAAATAGCATAAAAATTTAAANTAAAAATAATACTTACTAAACATTTAAAACAGATTTATAGGAACTTTATACATTTTCTCAAAGTTTCCAACAAAAATATAAGTTTCAAATTTAAATACAAAATAATAAATAAATAGCATAAAAATTTAAATCTTATCTAACTCTTTATCGGACTCAAATTCAATAACATCTTCTTCATCTAATTCGTCCTACGTGTCTTCTGACAAAATCCTCTTCGTCGAACTCCCTTATTTCATTTTTAGCATTTAATAATTTTTAATTTCAAAGAATTGTAAAAAAAAAAATTAAAAAAATAACGATAATGCGCACCAAGGCACGCATAATTGAGTCTAGGTGCGCATTAGCAGTCAACAATTGTCGTTAGCACTAAATAAGACATCGAGCCACTTGGGTTGGCGTTTTGACCTCGCATCACGTCAAGACACGCCTAGGCAACCGCCTAGACACGCCTTTTAGAACACTGGTAGCACCATGAATCGCACAAGATTCCACAACTAATATTGGGTAGAACCTCTAGGTATTACAGATTTAAACCAAGAAGAAATTGAAGAAGTTAGAGAGAGAAAGAGTCGCTTAAGAGAAAAGCAGAAGTCCAAAAACTGAATGATCGAAAAACCCTCAAACCCAAAAGTCATAATAGTATGACTTAATCTCAGCCGTTGATAAGATTCAACGGTTCATAACCCTTATGAAAAATCACAATCCAAGTTAAAGAGAAAGAATCAATTCGAGGTTGCTTTGGCTTTCCAACCAAATTAGTTGTTAACGTGGGAAACACGTTTTTTTTCCTTACTAATATAAAAGAGGCAATCCGTAGATCACTGTTCATTTTTGACGCATTTTGATTTCCCATTTTATCCCCCACTAATTATCAGTTTCTCCACTTTATCCACCCGCAGTTTACT
>CAIGRO010048520.1:0-10461 GCA_903798355.1 Fraxinus baroniana
AGTCACATCAGTCATTCATATAAAGATCTTCATCATTAACACATCTGCACACATGGGCCGTCGCCAACTTCGGATCCTCAGAGCCTCGGAGGCCTCGGCTACAGTGATGACCTGGGCTTCGTGCTGAGCCTCGAAAAGCCTGGAACTGTTTGAGTTGTGATGCGATGTGGTAGCTCTTTATATTTAGGTCGTAACAATAGTTCCCCAAGTCCATGTGTGATTATTTATGTCATGCATGGACTTTAGTAGTGAAGTTTTTTAGTCGTTTGGTTCTTCTTTTTCTTCTTCCCTTTTTTTTTTCTTTTCTCTTTTTTTTTGGAATTGAAGAATGTGTCATTAGTCTCCCAAGTCCAGGCACATATATTCATACTGAGCGTGGAATTTATAGTAAGAGGCAAAAATCCTTTGGAGAGAGGCAAGTTCATAATAGAACTAGCTGAGGCGGAAGCCTTTGGAGAGACGAGTTCATAATGGAACTAGCCGAGGCAGAACCCTTTTGGAGAGGTAATTTCATAATGGAACTAGCTAAGGCGGAAGCCTTTTGGATGGGCGAGTTCATAATAGAACTGGCCCAGGCGAAAGCCTTTTGGATGGGAGAGTTCATAATGGAATTGGCCGAGGTAGAAGCCTTTGGAAAGGCGAGTTCATAATGGAACTGGCCGAGGTAGAAGCCTTTGGAAAGGTAAGTTCATAATGGAACTGGCCGAGGTAGAAGCCTTTTGGAGAGGCGAGTTCAAAATGAAACTGGCCGAGACGGATGTGCAACTTAATTGTCATGGATATTGGTGCATATGATTTGATGGTTTCACGTGTTTCCAAGATAGGCTGGCTATATCGAAACCATTCTCCAATATATGTACGGCTATTTGTATTTAATGCACAATGATAGATAATCATTAATGTGTGCGATTTCAGGGAAAACAGCCACGTGCTTAGCCTTACTATGGCGAGAACATATAGATCTGGGGCGTTAGAAATGTAGGCCATTTGAATTCTACGACGTTGATTGATTGGAATGTGGACGCCTCATATCATCTGGGATTTTATCCAATGATCAGGATTTAATCCCTATTTCGTATAAAAGCTAGAGTCTCTGTCCTTGTTGCACTTTACCTTTGCGAAATATTCATTAAACCTCTCCAAGTTTTGTTGCTTCCAACTAGTTCTCCGGCCACCGTTTCCTGATGAGTCATCTGAATATTTGTTACCTTAGGTATTTCCTAGTGAGAAGAGAGGATTTTTCAGCTTTTATAAGCTTCTTGTACTTTTCTACTTTTTCTTTCATTTATCATGTCTGTCGAAGCATCTATGGCCACTACAATGGTTAGGCATGGGGAGGAGTCTGTGTCAGGGGCCTCGAATGAGTGGTATAGTATGATAGAGGAACCTATAGATTACGAGGCGGGTTGGGAGATGGCAAAGATTCCATCTTGCATCACTCCTTCCAAATTAGCCGAATTCAGGAAAACTTACTACATACCCCACTACATAGAGTTGATAGCTCCTGAGCCTCACGAGCGAGCCTATTTTTCGAGGCCAGGATGTGTAGTATTTAGTGAACACCTACTTAAAGTCGGTGTGCATCTGCCTCTATACCCCTTTTTAGAGCGGTGCTGAGGACCTTCATGTTATCCCCTACCCAAATTTTGTCGAACGGGTGGAGCCAGGTAGTGGGGGCATATTTTTTGTGGAAAGAGGTCTCTTTAGGCGAGGACATGTCTTCAAAACCATGTTCCATGCTAAAGTTGTCGGAAAAGATGACTCCAAGGGATGGTATTACATCACCCCTTGGGAATCCCACTCACCCTTCGTAGTTGGGCTCAATACTTCCATCAAGGGATGGAAGGAGTCCTGGTTCTGGGTTAGGGACAGGTGGCAACTGGTTGAAGGAGATGCCGTCCCAGCTTGTACTGTACCGACCCAATACTACGAAGCCTGTGAGTGTTGTCTCATGGTTTTGATGCTTATGTTGAGTGTATTGATGCTAACTCCTCCATTTGTGTGTTTGCAGATTCCAATACTAGATACAAGCTTTTTGAAAATGAGTGGGGTGTTATTGAGGATATTTACAGACCATCTACAAGGCTCCGGAGTTTTACCCACCTTATAGAAAGAAAACGGTACTTCCTTGACTTTGGACTAATGGCTCCCAAAGGTAAGGGGCTGCAATGATAACTCTTAACAGTTTACTTGGCCTCGTTGATTTATAACTTTTATCTTGATGTTGCAGATAAGTTCACTAAGAAGGAATATCCATTACCAGATATGGCCAGTATCATGAAGGTGACTGCCACTATTAGGGTCAAAACCTTAAAACCCTCCTCCTCTGGAGCGAAACAAGTGAAGGCGAAGCTTGAACACCTCAGCAAAAACAAGTCAGAAAAGGGGTGAGGGAAGAGGCCTCGACTGAGACTCCAAAGGAGGGTCGGCTTAGTGTTGACAAGGGCAAGGTGGTAGGAGAGAAGCACCATAAAAAAAGAAAGCTGGCCCATACAAGTGGGTCTTTTGAAAGTTTTGGGGCCTCTGTGTCCCAAGGTGAAAAAGGAGCTTCAAAGCAACCAAAACTTTTACAATCGTTAATTAACGATACTACGGAAGTTTTGATCTGGAAGGCCAGTGGAGAGGTGAGGAAAGAGGCACTATCCTCTGAGGCTACTAAAAATGCCCCAGTTGAACGAACCCTAGGGAAGTTTGGGAACTTCCTAGAAGGCAGGGACGACAAAATAGCCTCCGTGGTGGTGGAAATGCTGCCTCCAGAGACAAGGAGTGCCACCGAAGCGTTCCATAAATTTTGGAATGAGAGTGGTAGAATTACGTAGCTACTTGTAATGCTATTGACCTCACAACCACCTTGGTGAGCTAAACTACTAGGACCTTTAGTACAGCTCTTGAGTGCCAAACAATACTTCTAACATTCAGCAGAGGAACATAGCCTCATTTGATAACGTCAAAGCAGTGGAGGCCGAGCTAAAGAACATGAAGGCGGAGGCTGTAGAGTTGAGGGCCAAAAAGGTGGAAGATCAGGCCAAACTGGAGTCTGCTCTCTCTGAGATTGAGATCCTAAAGAAGGAGGTTCTCGAGTCTCAAGGTGAGGTGGCCAAATTAACTAAAAAGGCTAAAATATCTAACAACCACCAGAAGGTCACTGTTGAGGCCCTGAAGAAGGTGAACTTAGAGCTCATTGGATGCAAGGACTCCAACAAGTTCACGGAGGAAAAAATAAGGTGGTATGCCTCGGAGGTGAAGAAATATGAGATCAATGTTCTTGAAGCGGGCGAGATCACGATAAAGAACTACATTGCTAACTTTCATCTCACTAAAGAGTACCGTTGCTTCGCCTTTTACTGGAGGAGGATTGCTTATAATGAGATGATTGAGAGGGCTGAGGAACTTTATCCTGAGTTGGACGTCTCTGAACTTAAAGCAGAATTTCTTGATGACGAAGTTCCTCAACCCCAGCTGAGGAGGGCGAGGTTGTCAAAGTGGACAATGAGATCGAAGCCCTTAAAGTTGCCCAAGCCCTTCCAGCTGAGGCTTCTGTTGACGAGGCTCAAGTCCTCACCGACGCTCCTGCCAATAAAGCCCAAGCTCCCCCACCCCTAGCTCCAAGTAGTCAAAAAAATTTGTACTTCCTTAAGTGTTTATGTAATCACTTCTATTAATGAATGAAATTCACATTGTTTGTTCTTTGCTATTTTCTTACCAAGTAATTATGCTTCAATAATATACTTGCCAAGATAAGTCATAAAACATGTAATCTGAGTCTTTGATGGTTGGACTTAATAATATGTCATTTTGAACAACTTTAGAAATCTTAACTGTAGCTAGTCAACCGACTGTATGAGGCGTTATTGAATCTTTAGATATTTCTGCAATCAAATCACTTGTTGTGGGCTTCAGAGTCAGCGAGGCGGTTTATTGAAATCCAACCTCTCCTCTGAGGTGCATACACTTCCGTGCTTAGAGGATGATTCTTCCAAGCAAAGGCTTCTTCCTTGGAGTTCAGCCTCGCCAAAGGGAGGTACGTATTGTACGCTTCGGAGTTTAGTAGGTGCCACGCTCTTTTGGAATCCGATCTCTCCTCCGAAGCACCCACGCTTCTGTTTTCTTAACATAAAGCATTTATTTATTTACAAAGACTAGGAAAAACTTCCAGCCGTAGATTACATTTACTGATAGTACATTCTTAGATGTTCTACGTTCCATAGGTGGGGTTGGACCTTGCCATCCATGTCTCTGATCCAGTAGGTGCCAGGTCGGATCTCTTTTTCGATGTGGTAGGGACCTTCTTAGTTTGGCCCTAAGATGCCCATCCCTGGTTCCTTTGAAGATAAGAATACCCTGCGAAGCACCGGGTCATTTATCTGAAAGGACCTTTTCTTCACCTTAGTGTTGTAGTACCGGGTCATCTTCCTTTGGTAGGCAGCTAGCTTTTGCTGGGAGTCATCTCTTTTTTCTTTAAGGAAATCAAGCTCGCACATTTTGAGTTCATCATTCGATATCTCATTGAAGCTTAATCTTCGAGGAGAGGGCAAGCCTACCCCAACCAAGCTCGTAGCCTCGGCACCGTAAGTCATGGAGAAAAGAGTTTCACCGGTTGGCGTCATGCTGGTGGTTCGGATGACCCATAACACATGAGGTAGTTCATCCACCTAAGCTCCTTTGGTTGTGTCTAACTTTTTCTTCAGAGTGTGCTTTATGGTTTTGTTCACAGCTTCGACCTGGCCATTAGCCTGGGGGGTGGAAAAATATTTCTAGATCCCTAGCTCTTTACAAAGGTCCCTAACCTTCTTGTTGTCAAATTGGTTCTCATTGTTTAAAACAATTGAGTGAGGAATGTCGAACCAATATATTATGTTTTTCCACAAGAATTTTGATGTTGGCTTCTGTGATCTTTGCTAGGGGCTCGACCTCTACCCACTTAGTAAAATAATCAATAGCAACAATGGTGAAGCTAGCTCCTCCTCTGCCTTTTGGTAATGGGCGAATAAGGTCCACACCCCATTTGCTGAAAGGCCAGGGGCTAGATACTGTGGTAAGCTCTTGAGAGGGTCATCTCTGGATATGGGAGGAACGTTGGCACCTGTCGCATTTTCGAACAAATTGGAGGGCATTCTTTTTCATAGTGGGCTAATAGTATCCTTACCTGAGTACTTTTCGCTCCAAAGCGAGCCCTCCAGAGTGGTTGCCACAAACTCCTTCGTGGATCTCTTGGAGCACATAGTTAGCCTCCTCCCCCCTACGCATCGGAGGAGAGGCGAAGAGAAGCTTCACTTGTAAAGAACATCTTCCACCAACATGAAATGGGCGGACCTTCTTCTTAGCTTGTAAGCTTCTTCTTTGTTGTCTGGCAAGGTTTGTTCCTTGAGGTAGGATATGAGAGGCTCCATCCAGGTCGGGGTTCCTTCGACCCACATCACCTCTTCTTTGGAAGTGGATGGCCTCAACAAATGTTCTATCGGTACCACTGTCAATAGTTTTGATGGGACGCTCAGGGAATTCCATTGCTTCATGCACTTCTAGGACATTAGTAAATTCAGTTACAAAGTCCGCTAAGGCCGGCACTTGATGGATGTTCGTGCTTTAAATAAAATCTCAAATTCACTCAACTTTACTGCCTATTTTAACAATCTCCCCTAGGCATCAGGCTTTGGTAAGACTTTTCAGAATGGAAAGTTGGTTAGTACGTGAATCGTATGGGTTTGGAAGTAGGGTCTCAACTTCCGGGATGTCGTTATCAATGCTAAAGTCAATTTCTCCATATCGGGATAATGTGTCGCAGGAGGCAATAGGGCTTTGCTAATGTAATATACTGGCAATTAAGCCGAACCCTCCTCCTTTACAAGGACAGCACTTATGGCCTTATCTGAGACGGCCAGGTATAGCTGCAAGGGTTCTTTAGGTTTGGCTTTTGACAGGAGGGGGGCCTGCCTCAGTTGCTTCTTCAGCTCCTGGAAGGCCTCTTCACACTCATCGTTCCATTGGAAGCTCTTGCCCCCCTTTAGCATCTTAAAGAATGGAAGGCACTTGTCGGTTGCTTTAGATACGAAGCGGCTTAAGGCAGCCACTCAACCAGTTAGACTCTGTACTTCTTTAGGCTTTTAAAGGGATCTCATTTCAACCAACGCCTGGATTTTCTCAGGGTTAGCTTCTATACCTCACTGGTTGACCATGTATCCTAAGAACTTTCCTAACCCAACTTCAAATGCACACTTGAGGAGGTTCAGCCTCATGTTATACCTCCGTAATATGTGGAATGCGTCATTGAGATGGGATATGTGATCTCCAACCTTTAGGCTTTTTACAAGCGTGTCGTCCATATATACCTCCATTGTGTTGCCAAGCAAGTCAGTGAACATCTTGTTCACGAGCCTCTGGTAAGTGGTTCCAGCATTCTTTAGCCCAAAGGGCATCATCTTGTCACAGTAAAGCCCACGATCGGTGATGAAGGGGTGTGTTCCTCATCACTCGAGTACATGGGAATTTGATTGTAACCAGAGTAGGTATCTATAAAGCTCAGGGACTCGTGTCCTGCAGTGGAGTCCACTAGCTGATCTATTCTTGGAAGTGGGAAGCTGTCCTTAGGGTACGCTTTATTGAGGTCAAAAAAATTAATGCACACCCTCCACTTTCCGTTTTATTTCCTTACCAGAACCAGGTTGGAGACCCACATCAGATAGAGGGCCTCTCTGATGAAACCATTCTGGATTAATTTCTGCACTTCCTTCTTAAGAGCTTCATATCATTCTGGATTTAGAGCCCTTCTCTTTTGTTGATGCGGAGCAACTTTAGGATCAATTTTTAGGTGGTAGCAACTAGCTCCCGGGTCGATGCCCACCATATCCTCATGCCTCCAAGCAAAAACATCACAATTTCTGCATAAAAATTCCTTAAGCCCCTCCTTAGTATCTGCTGCGAGGCCTTGGCCTATTTGTAGTAGCTTGGTAGGATCGGTTAGGTCAATAGGGAAACTTTCTAGTTCTTCCATTGGAGCAGTTTGGGATTTTGCTTCAATGATGCGGGGGTCAAGTTCATCATAGACAGGCGTCTTCAAATGAGGGTCCAAACTTACTGTCTCCAGCACCATATTCACTTTACAAGGTTTTACCTTTCTCACGACATTTAGATAACATTCTCTAGCTTCTCTTTGGTTTCCTTTTACGATTACCACTCCCTGGTCAGTTAGGAACTTCATGCATAAGTGGTGGATAGAGGTGACAGCTCCAAGTTCTTTCAATGCAGGTCTTCCCAATAGGTAGACCTACTATCAATTACCAAGAATTCCATAAAGTTCAAAGTCGATAGGGCCTCGCTCTCCCATTTCTACAGCAAGCGTGATTTTTCCTCTTGGGACAATGCTATCTCCTGTGAACCCATACAATGGGGTGTTGGTGGGGGTCAGCTCGTGATCCAAGATCATTTTATCAAAGGTGGATCCAAAAAGTATGTTGACTGAGCTACCGTTATCTACCAACATCCGCTTTAAACCATTCCGAGCCACCACGACTCTTATAACCAGGGCAACGCAATGGGAGTAATGAACACCCTCTGAATCATCGTGGGTGAACACGATAGGAGGAGATTGGTTCCTTCGGGAACTATTACCACAATGTAGCTAGTCAATGAAGGTCCATTCTCTTCTCGAGCATAGTTTCTTTGGGAATTCCTTATTTCTCCGTCGACGTAGGGGCCTCCGAAGATAGTATCAATCTCATGAATCAGAGCATCTTCATGTCGGTTTCGATGGTCTATTCATTGTTGATCATTCATGTTACTGTCACCTTCGCATCCCCCTGTTCATTGAGGTGATGTTTCTTGATGGCGAGGTGTGGCCTCCTCTCTTCTGGGCCGTTGGTCGTACCTTAGAGGGGGCCTGATTATGGGGCGAGAATTGTCTTGATTGTCGCTTCGAGAGTCTATCCCTCTGGGATGCTGGGCAATATCCCTGCAGTCAACAATGTTATGGATGTATAAGTGATGGTAAGTACAATACCCTTGAGGGTTTGACCCGCCTTGAGACCCTGAAGATCTCCTTCGGCCTCGACCCCTACGGGAAATTTGCTGCATAGGCTGATTTACGTTAGAGGCCGGCACGTCCTCATAAGCTAAGGTTGGGACAACATTTAGGGTGGTTGTGGTAAGTGTTTGGCCCGAACCATGAACAACCTCATTAACAGGTTGTCCCCATTAATGATCCATCAGGTGGGAGGTTGGACCTCAACCACGCTGCCTCTGTTGAGGTTGAAGGCCTCTACTTGCCCTATTATGATGATCTATCAATTTTTCATTAATTATTTCTATTCTCATCATCTCTAACAATGCTTCATTGGTGGTTGGGTCCTGATTTTGCACATTTCTCCAGAACAGAGTGTTCATATTCAAACCTTCTCTTAGTACAGATAGTGACTCACGGTCGGTGACTTGAACACAATAGGTCATTTCGTCCGTGAAGCGAGATAAGAAACTCTTCAAAGTTTCACCGGGTTGTTGCCTCATATCCTGAAGACGCTGAATGGAAGCCTCTCATTCCTTGCTTACAGTAAATCTCTTCAAAAAGGTGGTTTTGAATTCTGGCCAGCTCCAGATGCTCCCCGGCGGTAACCTACTATACCATATTTTGGCAGCTCTGCTAAGAGTTAAGTGAAAAGCTCTGCATTTTATGGCTGGAGTGGCACCTCTTAGACTCATATAAGTCTTATAACTGTTCAAGTATTTTGTTAGGTTGCCTTTCCCATCATATTTTAGTATTTTAGGTATTACATAATGACTTGGCACCTGGGCATTTCTCAATTCTTGTGAAAATGTCAAATTGTCATCATCATCATCCAAGTCATAGGACCTCTGTAGGCCATCTGAATCATAATTAGCCACAGCCTCATACCGAGGTTGTGGCGCTGAAGGTCCTGCCTGGTTGTCAGCCTCCTCTTCTCTCCTTTGACGTTCGTGTCGAGGCGGTACAACTCAGGGGGCTTGTTCTTGCCTTTCCTCCAGCTACCAAGTCTCGGGAGGTGGGGGCTGTGGCCTGTTCCTGGGCGCTGGGACTCACCCATGCCTTGGCTCCGCTGGACGGCCTATCAAACACACTAATAGATCTTTGAGGCCTATGTTCTGGCTCATATTCTGGTGAAAAACTATCCTCCATGTCAAATGGGGCTTTAGTTGGTCGACCAGATGCACAATTGGATGATATATTAATTCCCACTTCCCTCTTTTCAGGGATCATTCCCCTATTGTGCCTGGGATGGTGATTCCTTTGGCTCTTCACTTCCTCTGGTTGGTATTACTCTTGCAGAGCATAGGAAGGAATTAGGCGACCTCCATGGCCCTGAATTTACATCAGGAGTTCTTGCATTACCAAGTTCTGACAGGTGATGTTCCTCATATTGGCAGCTATGGTCGCCATTTTCCTAGTGAGCTGGGACGCTAACCTCCTTTCACCTTGCCTGTGATGGTGGTGGGACCGACGCCTAGTGGCTGGGATTGATGTTGCTGGGATCTCATCACCAGTTTCCTTTACACGCCTCGGAGGGGCATCTCTTTTCGAGCTCATTTCCTTTTGAACCGTAGAATTTAAAGGTTTAAAATTCCTCAACTCCGGGGGCTTCCTCTTGTTCTTTCTTCAAGAACAAATCCTTTTCCAAAAAGGGAGATGCCTTAAAATGTCCTTTCCGATAGCTTTTTCCACGGGGTTATGGTGTGGTTTCCCATAGACGGCACCAATCTGTTGACCCAAAAAAATGTTGCCAACAGATGTCGGGCCCACTTGTGTATATGCAAGTCAAGTCCAACACGCTAATGCTGATCAGTGGTCAAGATAGCTCCAAAAATTGAACGTGAGAGGGGGGCTCAACGACACGAGATGTTTCCCTTCGGACTCCGACGACGAAAACGGAACGTGAATGTATAAGAAACCAATCAATAAATAACATAACTTGTAAAAAAAATCTCTTAGAATAGTTTGCCTCCAAGTATTTTAGTTTCATTAGCCTTTCATTGTTACATGGTGGGGGTATATATAGCATTACAATAAGAGAAGTATAAAAAATTGGGTTACCTTACAATAAGTGCCCGTTTATGGTCATAATCCAATTTTTTACAATAATATTTTTCACACAACTTTGAATGACTTTGAGTAGAGGTGTCAATCCGGGTGATTCGAGCCAGATCGACCCGCCAACATATAAGCCCTGTAACGACCCGCGTAAAAAAAGCCCGCTCGCTACGGGTTCCGGGTCGGCCTACAATTTTGGATTACAATCTAGGCCCGCCCGCTAACCCATCCGGGTCGAGCCCATGCGGGTCACGAGTCGCGATTTGTTCCGATTTGACCCGTATGATTGTATAAATAGAATTATAAAAATATAGAATTTTTCATATTTATAGCAAAAAATATTTTTTTTTTGTTAAATGTAAACTAAAAATTGAACAAAATGATAAATTCATATTTATACCAAGAAATGT
>CAIGRO010048521.1:0-15209 GCA_903798355.1 Fraxinus baroniana
CTCTGTCCATCTGTTCCTGGAGCGCTTTGCTACTACTCATATCATTCAATTACAGATTGGACTATTCCTTGGCTTACTGACTTTTTATCAGAGTTCTTATAAGGCATATTACTTCACTTTCTCTTGTCTTCAAACGTCAAACACCAATTGTCCCACTGATTGTTTCACGCGGTTAAGTCGGGCCTCGCTAACAATTAAAAGAAAGGTTCAGACGATTGTGTAAGGAACAAACCTCTTGAGACAAAGTCCAAGAAATGGGTGTTTTTATTTATGAAAATGTACAATAAGTGAAGAGTGAAATGCCTCCAAGGGGCGTAAGTACACAGAACAAGGAAAATAAGGTGCTATAAAAGTAAATATAATGAAAATTACATATTCTCTTTTCGAGAGTGTTTGATTCGGGGGTCTTCTATTCTGTGCCTTCTCTTCTCTTTTATACTTCTTGGACAGCTGTTGTAGAACCGCCTAAAACTACTGGTCGTCCTGTAACTATCCACGTTCTTCATCATGACTGACTTATCATGGAACTTCAGTTTCTAACTGTCGTCATTACCTCCACTATCAAACTGCTAATAACCGGTGCTTGCTCTTTAACTGCTTAGGTAATCGTTGCTTGAAATAGCACTATGTCCGAATTCTAAGCGTTCTGTAAACTTGGCCAATAATAACGTTGTCGCCCTAAGTATTTAAATAAAATGTTGTACTCGCCCAAAGCTTGGGCATTCTATAGACTTGGGCGATGATGGGCCTTCATTGCACAACTCTGTCTTGGCCCTTTTTCCATAGTTTTCTTAGACCTATCTTTCAAATCTCATATTTGGGGCATCACCTCTTGGGCCATTTAAGTGGGCCACATTTTTTTGCATCAACACTTCCCCTCGAGCTTTATTCTTACGGGTAATTAGCATGTAACATCCTTATCTTTTATTGTTATTGTGGAAAACGTCTTTACCTTTCTTTTTTGATATTTTCACCCTTATTTCCACATTTCATTGCACAAAAGATCATTTTCATCTATTTTCTCAATTAAAAACTATGAAATAATGAATATACCCTTCACTTTAGAAAAGAAAAAAAAAATTAATTGCAATCATAGTCCCAATTTTTTTAGAAAGGCGTAAATGAATCTCAAATAAATTATTAAAAGGGTAATTAGTACATAATGTCCCAGTCTTTCACTATTTTGGTAGAAAACATTCATACATTTGATTTTTTGACATTTTCACCGGTAATTACACACTTGATTGCGCAAATCATCATTTCTATTCATTTTCATCTAATTTCTCAATAAGGAGTTGTGAAATAATGAATATACCTTATTATTTAAAAGAAAATTAGTTTTTAAATATTTTAATTTTTTAATAATTTATTTGGGACTCGTTTTCACTTTTTTTAAAAAATTAATTTCTATTTTTTTAATAATTTATTTGGGACTTGTTTACATTTTTTAAAAGAAAAAGCTATTTTCTAATTTTCTAATAATTTATTTGGGGCACGTTTACACTTTTATTTTTTTTAAAAAAAAATTCTATTTTTTCAATAATTTATTTGGGACTCATTTGCACTTTTTAAAAAATTTTGGGACTATAATTGTAATCAACTGTTTAATTTTTTATTTAAATATGAGGGTATATTTATCATTTCATGGCTCTTTTTTAAGAAATTGGATGAAAATAGATAGAAATGATATATTGTACAGTCAAATGTATAATTATGAGTAAAAATGTCAAAAATGAAAGGTATGGACGTTTTCCGCAAAAAATGAAAGACATAAACATTATGTGCTAATTACCCTTTTAATAATTTATTTGGGATTCATTTAGGCTTTTCGTTAAAAAAATAATAATAATAGGACTATGGTTGCAATTAATTTTTACTTTTACTTTTTCTTTTATTTAAAGAGAATTGTATATTCGTCATTTTAAAATTTTTAATTGAGAAAATAGATGAAAATGTATGGACGTTACGTGCTAATTACCCAATTCTTAACTTGTCTTCAAATTCACATTACCCTATTCTTAACTTGTCTTCAAATTCACCGATGAGTAATAAATTCGTGAACCGGTCTTCAATCCTTCCTTTTTTTTCTTTTTCTTTTTCTTTTTTGTTTGGCTTATTGCTTTATTAAAAGAAAACCAAATCGGATGCTGAAATTTTACATTACATTGGTCGAACCACCTCATCTAAAAGGATTGACGTATACAATTATCTTCCACTAGCCGAACTCGCTTTCTTTTAAAAGGACTTGCGTATTAAATTTTCGTAAATAGATGACGTTAAAACACGATTACAGCATGCAGCTAACGTACAGGATGAAAAAATAACAATGTTGCAACTGTAGAACTCGAGATCAAATTGAGAATTCGGTCAAATAATTAATGGATAAAACATCCCTTTACACAAAAATTCGAAGGGAACTAGAAAATTGGTGAAAATGAGCCCAAATTACAAGGCAAAGGAACCAAATAAAAAATAGAAAAAATACACAATAAACCAGTTACAAAAGAATTAATTCCAAGGCAACATGTACAAAATTTCACACTGATATGGAACAGAGATCTTCAAGGACTTGTTTAATGTTAGGCCTTTCATTGACAGGAAGAATACACCTCAGCGATATGGCAAGCATATCATCCATTGCTTTCAAATGTTCTTCTCCATTTGCAATATCTCTGTCGATGCAATCCATACCTCGTCCTTCTTGATCACAGAGTCTAACCCAATCCGTAAGATCAACCGCACCTGATTGACCAGAGATAATGTCGCCAGCACTTCTTCTGGTCAACAATTCCATCAAGATTACACCAAAAGCATACACATCAGCCTTAAAAGATGGGACAGGTTTGGCTGCGCTTGCAAGTTCTGGGGCACGATATCCAAGAGCCCCCAGGTTCAGGATCTGCTCAGCAATGCCTGTTGGGGTCATCAGGCGGTGAAGACCATAATCTGTAAGCCGAACACTGTAATCCATGCCCTCCAAGAGTATATTTGTTGGTTTTAGGTTTCCATGAGGAAGGCCTCTATCATGAAGGAATATAAGACACCGAGCAACATCAACAGCAACTTTCAATCTTTGGTTGAACTGCAATGTGGAGTACCTCCGGGGCGTTGTTTCTGCATAAAATTATTTGTAATTATTCTCTGCTAAAACAATACATTCAAAACCACCCTCCACTGCCCAAATGTAGTCAGGAACCAAAAGCCAAGAGTATTTAAAGTTAGTAATCTAAAAAAGACATCACTGCCATTAATAATCTGTAAATGTGATGTCCTTTTATTATTATATAGATTCAACTGCTATTCCTAAAGATCCTGGATGCAAAAAAGCTTTAAGAAATTCCAAATGGCCATCAAATGACAGTCTAGACCTACCATTTCAATTGGGCATGGCCAAAAGGATCGTTTCAAAGGAAGAATTGTATTGAACTGGAATCAGATAGGATCATTTTCCTTTCATAGGCAGTTCATAGAGACAAAGGAAGGAAGAAACAAAAGACAGCAACCAACTATTTTCCAGTTTAGAAACTGATGATTTTTGGAATACCATAAAACTGCAACTACTCTGATTCTGTAGATCTTTTCCAGATATCCAAGCATTTTCTCGATAAAAAAACCATAGTTCACATCCAACTTTTTCAATTAATTTTGGGGAAAAAATAAATATTTATTTATAACTTAAAAAATGAACTTGTGTATGTATATTCAGTAACTGCATCAATGGACAAATGTGGCTCCATTGAAGGGAAGTTTTTAGTGTATATATGAAGAATAAGAAAAGCGTCTTAAAGTAGATGATACCCAAACGTAACGCGAGAGTAACGTATCTTACCATAAAGATGTAAAGCCAAGCTATCCCCCTGGATGTAGTCTGCTAAAATGAGCCTCTCCTGTTCTCTTGGTCCCCAATAGTAAGCCCGTATAGGAACAATATTCTGATGCTTTACCAATCCAATCTTTTTAACTTCTTTTGCAAATTCTTTCTTGTGTTTGACCAATCCCACCCTTAACCACTTCACAGTCAACATATGCCCATTGTCTAGGGTAGCTTTGTACAAAGTGCCATGGCTACTTCTACCAAGTACTTCAGCTGGAGCTCGCGATAACTCCTCAGCTGTAAATGCTAGTGAGGCATCCAGGAAAAACAATTCCCCAGCCAATCGATCTGGTGAATATACATCCAGTGTAACAGTTTGCTCTATAGTCTCGATAAAACTAGGTGAGGAAGCTATAGGGGACCCAGGAGAAGACCTTCTTCCAGATGTTGTAGGGTGGACATCTTCTTGACATTTAGTAGATCCTACGCCAATAGCCACTCCCTCGGACAATACATTCTCAACAATTTCTGTACCAGACTCCATTTGCCCAGACAACGATCTTGAGTTTGAAGTTAACAAATGATCATTAGAAAAGCTTAATGAAGTCGGAGGAGGCTCGGTGCTGCTATGGAATCTGAAAAGTGAAGGCCCACTAAACCTTCCTAGTTTAACGTCGCTACCGGCAGTCTGGCCACAAAATCCACTTCTTACACGGAAATCTTTAAGTCGAGCCCGATGATAAGCCAATAAAACAAAGGCAATCATTACCGCAGCTCCAACACATGCAACAATAACAGCAACTCTGATACTAGATCTCGAGCTGTGAGGTCCTGGCCTTTCAATATTATTGGGAACGTCATTACTCGGTGGCCCACCAGGCACATTAATGAAGCTGTTTCCAGGTATAAATGAAGAACTGGGGAAGCGTCTCAAGTTCTCAGGGATATTTCCCGACAAATTGTTGTATGACACATTGAAGTATTCCAGGCTCGATGTAAGTCCATCAGGAATGTGACTGTTGAAGCTGTTGTGGGATAAATCAATGTACTTCAGGCCACTGAGTTTGCTCAATTCATTAGGTAGATGTCCAGATAAATGGTTATTCGCGAGATTCAATAAATTAAGCCTCGCAAAGTTACCTATATCAGGAGTTAATCCACCCGTCAAGAAGTTTCCTGAAAGATCTAGAGACTCCATTGGTGGAACAGAAGGTAAAACTAATAATTCACTAGTCTGAGAACCTTCAAGAGGAATTGATCCTGTCAAATGATTGCCAGACAGATTCAAATTTGACAGGGTTGTTGAAGTAAAGAAGGTTCGCGGAACAGGACCATCAAGTCTGTTAGAGCTAAGATCAACTGTGCTGATCTTTGGATAGGAGCCCAATGAAGAAGGCAACATACCCTCTAAGGAATTGTTTCTAATACTGAGCATAGTCAATCTTTGGAACTGTGTCAAGTTGGGCATGCTTCCAGTCAAGTTATTTGAGCTCAAATCTAGAATTTCCAACTTGGCATTCCAATTCATCAGAACAGATATGTCATCTGATAGCATATTTCTGCTTAAATCAACAACCCGACAATTTCCTGATGAGGGCGGCAACAAGCCTGAGAGTAAATTTGATGAAATATTCATCACATCTAAAGATGTTGAGTTGATATTTGGAACGGAACCTGGCAAGAGAAATGAATATTTAGAATACCTTTAAAGAAAATTTTGAAACAAAAGTAATTACAGAAAAGAAAATATCAAAAGACAACAAACACGAATTACTGCTCCAACACGACCATATTGAGATTTTCAGTTAAAGAGAGTGAATATTACATGCTTTTGCTAAAAAAAGGCAGAGTGGAATATGAGATTGCAGTATCTCTGAAGTAACAGATAATAACATTTAAGATGCTAAACATGACAAAAAGTCATTTTGAGATGCCTTTTAAAGGTTTATCATACACCTAAATGTCCAACGCTGTCAACCCAGCCAAACAAAGGACAGCCAATGTCTAATTACAGAAAATAGGCAGTATGATGTGACATGACCTACATAGTTCATGCTAGCAGCATGCACACCATAGAATATATAAAATGAAATGCATTACAAAATAGAGCAATTAATTTGAACTCATACCTTAAAGATTAAATAATGAGGAATTTCTCAATTTGTGTTCCAGGTAGAATATGTAGTAATAAGTTAAGAGCCAACATTTAAAGAACTAGAGTTTCTGAGTTCCAGTCAAGACATAAAGCAAAGGTATCATTTCTTTTCCTTATATCTTTAGCTGGAGCATTAATCTTGTAGACTACTTATTGTGAATGGCACGTGTGGTCGTGTCTTTGATCTCTGTACTCTTTTAGTTAAGACTTCATGTCGGTTACTGACTACATTCACACTTCTCACAACAAAACAACATAACTCTTTAAGCTCTGCATTTGACCGTTAGATACTCGATATGGTAAGTGAAAACCAAGACCCCACGAGCTAAACATTCTAATTCCAGGACAATAACAAACTGAATTTTTGGCATCGTAGGTAGCCAATATATATTTTCATCCTAATCTATTAGCGTAAACGACAAAGATATTGTATTCTCTTTGACTCACAAAAGATAAGCCCATTGTTGTCAAACACACCCAATTGCAGATACACGAAGCATAAAATCGTTAATGACGAAGAGTCGCCCCATAAACAGCCAAAATACCTAGTGTCAGTTAGAATTTCCACTTATAACCATAGTTATTAGATTAATGATACTTAGAACCACCGGTCTAGGTGGCAGCAATTGTAGCATTAAATCGTAGGTTCAATTAAATGAAGGAGTTATGGCCTATTTAATAAAACCTATCATGTGTTGCCATTTAAACAGGGATCAAACACCCCTGGTGCTAGAAGAATTATTGTAATTATTAACTAAGAGTAATAAATGTCACATCATAATTCAAAAAAAGGCGCACACATTTTCTCAATGACATAACAATCAAAGTCACTGATCAATCAAAGTTGAAGGTAGATACAGAGATAATAAAAATTCCAAAAGCCATAATATTACCATCACCATTGAAAAACAAAAGCTCACCCGAGAAACCATTGCTACTGAGATCCAACTCCAACAACCGGACAGCACCCTGCAAAAGCCCCTCCGGCAACGAGCCAGAAAGCTTATTGCTTCTAAGCTGTAAAACCTGTAGATTTGGCAATTGCCCAAAATCCGGCAGTTCCCCAACGATACCATTATCACTCAAATCCAAAACCCTCAAGTTCCGAAACAACATCATTGCATCACTACCCCAAAACCCGCCCCCCAGCCCATTCCCACTCAAGTTCACATACTGAACAGTATTGGCCAAACTTGATACGTTTTCAACACTCATTTCCATTGACCCAACAAACTGATTCCCACTCAAATCCAGGTACTCAACATTCCTCAACTCAGAAATTATCCCTCGTAAATCTCCCTGCAGTTGATTAGAACGCAAATCTAATGCTTTTAACTGCTGTAAGTTTCTGATCCCAGGAGGGAACCACCCTGAGAAAATGTTGTTCGACAAATTGAGATAATGCAGAGCCCAAAGGTCATTCAAACGGGCTGGGATGGGCCCGTAAAACTGGTTTCCAGAGAGATCTATGACCTGGAGATGTGTCATTAGACCAAGGGTCGGAACAAGGCGGCCGGAGAGGGAATTCCCAGAAAGGGTGAGGTTCTGGAGATACATCAACGGAACAAGGGTGGTGAATTTCAACTCTCCGACCAGGCCTAGGCGGTCTAGGGTAATGGCAGTGACAAAGCTGGTGGATTGGTCGCACGAAACTCCATGGAAGGTAGCTGGGCAGTCGGAGAGGTTAGCGGTGGGATCCGCGGGGAAAACCCATGTGGAGAAGATTTTGCTAGATTGGTCAATCTTAATCCCCTTCTTGAATTCGAGTAGTGATCGGATTTCAGCCTCGACCGCCGAAGCATGGCTGAAGAGTGAAAATGGGAGGAAAAATAGAGCGAGAAAGAAAGTAAAAGTCATTTGTAGAGTGATAATGTGGATAAAAATGGAGGTCAAGAGTGAGGCATTTAGCGGTGGTTGTGGGGTTGGGGAAGAAGAAGAAGAAGGGGATGAAATTAGGGTTTCTATATTTGGAAGAATGAGTTGGTACCCTGTATGTATCTTTGTGTATAGTTGTGCTGCGCTGTAACTCTGTAACTTTGGTATTGCGTGAATGTGAGAGAGAGAGTGTGTGTGTGTGTGTCTGTGTGAGATTGGTAGAAGAGTGAGGTTTGAATATATGGAAAATGAGTTGTAAGGGAAGATGAGAGGAAGAAAGAAGAGGATTTTTGTTTATAAAGAAAGAAAGTGGCTAATATTTCTACATGTGAAAAAAAAAAAAAAAAAAAGAATAATCTTAAATTTTTTTCTATATTTGGATTCTCTTCCTAAGGAGAATTTTTTCAATTTTTATATATTAAAATTAGATAGAACAATAAATAAGTCATTTTATGATAGAACAATCTCTAAATTTTTTTTTTCTTTGTTGACGTAGAAAATCGCAGCCGCTATCTGTGAGTACGCACTGGGTAAACTTCGCTCCATGTACAATAGTTCGCAAAAACAATTTCTAAATTTTTAATCTATAAATACAAGGGTTTTTGGTTACCAACTTATCTTCTAACTAAAAACAAAAAATTAGAGGTCATCGGACTTTAAAATTTTCTAAATTTATAGACAATGAATAAGCCATTTTACAAAGTTTACCTACTTACAATCTAACTTAGTAATTGTTAGGATCATGACTTGTCAAATGAAATTGTGTTTATGGTAAAAATTTAGATGTTATCAAACTTTAATGTTTTCTATAATAAAATCAACGTGTTTCATGTCATTATAAAGATGTTGGTCGACAGCGTGTTTCATGTCATTATAGAGATGTTGACCGACATTTCATTCTTATGTTGTCATTGCTGCATAACGAACTCCTGTAAAAAAAAAAATAATAATAATAATAATAATAATAATAAAAAACCTTGAAGTGGATCAAAAATAAAAAAATTAGTTACAACAGGAAAATCTTACAAATTTATTTATGTTACATACACAATTTTGTTTGTTCCTTATCTAATTTTTTAAGTTCATTTCCAGTGGGTCTTCTTTTCCCATATTTTCCTTTTCTTGTTTTTTCTAATTTTAAATTTTGAACATCACATCATATTAGACACCGGTATAAAGTGACTATCAAAATACATTTTTCTACATTGATTTGACTCAATTTTAATCATATTATTTAATAAAATAATATTACACGCAAATATTAAAAAAAATTCATATTTTTTAACCACACGTTCTCCAACATAACATTATTGCAATTTTATTTAAAAAAAAAAAAAAACTCAAACAACCCGTAAATGAAAAATGAATAAAGTGACATTCATACCCTGTTTGTCATCCTTTAAAAAATTAAATTATTTGCTACAGTATCATTTCTCCACCATACATTCAAACAATAAAATATTATACACACAAATCGATAAGTTTTCTTATTTTTAACAACACATTCTCCAAAAAAATACTATTCCATAACTCATTATTCCCAAATAAATTCTATCAAACAGGCCCTCAATGACTTAACTGATAAAAATGAAAAGTTAGTGAACTGAATTTAACAGTCGGTAATAGTTGAATGACTTCTACATATTTTTTTTCCTTATCCCCGTTGCCGTTACGAGTGGAGACAAGACAGTGGCACCAAATATACACACTGAAAGCGTGAGTGTCTGCAACATTTTTGTTAGAAAGGCAGTTTTAGAGGGTGAGGGGCATATCGTTGGTTGGTTGGTGGAGGTGAGTCAACTACAGACTGTAAAGAAAGCCACATTCTGAGTTTTTGACTCTGAGGCCCCACTCACCATTCACATGGGTTTTCCATCACTCAGGGTTAAATTCGTCATTTTATTTAATCGTTCTCTTGTTCACTTACCGTGTATGTTTATCCATTTATGGGACCCATATACTATAAATCAAAGATGTATGTGCTTTAAGGAATCGATATATTCTAAGAGAACTTTTTCATTCTCCAACTTGAAGCTTATGCCTTTTTTAAAGCATGATTTGCTCCAACAATTTTGATTTATTTAAAAATAAATAAAAAAGGGAATATTATTGTTGTCACCTGTTGCGTACAAATATCAAGTCGTTTGAAATGCAATGGTGTCGAGTACAACACAAGCAAAGAAGATAAAGNCTTGAAGCTTATGCCTTTTTTAAAGCATGATTTGCTCCAACAATTTTGATTTATTTAAAAATAAATAAAAAAGGGAATATTATTGTTGTCACCTGTTGCGTACAAATATCAAGTCGTTTGAAATGCAATGGTGTCGAGTACAACACAAGCAAAGAAGATAAAGACTAAATCTTCAATCTCCTCGACACAATATCTGTCCAAAAGACGCCACACCCAAATTTCACGTGTTTATGTACTAAAGACAATCCTTGGCCTTCCCAAAAGTAGGCTCTATGTTCGGTTTCATAACCGAAAGTCAAAACATTAAAGCCAAATATCTTCGTGAAGTAAGGTCGTCTAAAAAGTAATCATTACATTTACAACGGATATAACAAAAAGAATGATATTATTTATAGTTAACGATTATAGTAATCATTCTACGCGGAAACTTGTCATTTGAGTCATTAGCTTGTTATTCGAAACAACATAATTATATGAAATTAATATCTTAAATAACAAGTTAACACATAAAATGAGTCATTGACTGTGAATAGCATTATACTAACAAAAAATACATGTAATGTCCTAACCAATTAGCAACCTAAGTTTGAACGTTAAGATAGTTATCATGATCACTTCAATATACCGTTCAAATTAATGAAGGAAAAGTACTTGGGTGGCTCAAGTTTCCATCCGGCCTCAAAGTTGATGAAGGTGACAATGGCGATGGCGGACTCTTAACCGTTGAATGAACTATTTATTTCGCTCATTATAGGTACACAATCCTGAATAATTCTCTCCATTTTAACTAAGATCAACTATATCCCAATTTCGCTAACATAAGTATCAGAGAGTCTTTGATCGTTATACCTCATTTTTCTTTCAACGATAGATTAGATTGGCAGATTTTTCAGCTCATAAAGAGATGAGCTCAAGGTCCAATTGCATAAGATCGTAAAATGATGTTAATTTATATTTATCAGTGACATTTACTATCGTTGATTCACAATATATATTATAGTTGATCGATCAATCCTTAAATGATGGAATATTTGCATGTTTAATGATGTGAATTGAAATCTTTTGGAGAATATTAGCATGTTTATATATACATAATATTTTATTTCATTAAATGATGTGAATTTAAATCTTTTGTTAAGTTATGATATAATATTTGCATGTCTAACTTTATCAAGCTTGATTTTTTCTTTTTTGACTTGAAATGATGCCCAAAAATTTGAAGTAAGACTAATTTTCGTGAGAACCATGTAACAATTTTAAGAAAAATTAGATGATTTACGTTATTGAAGACAATTTGTAAAATTGTCGTAAAAGAACATAAATCTAGTTCCTTGTGTTTTAAGTGTCAATTTGCTTACCTCGTTCAAGCTCGGAACTTCTAATGATATTAGCTAGTGGCTGTTGAAGCGCGACTTCTTGTCAAAGTAGATTGAGAGCATTTCTAATGGTTTACACTGATTTCGTGCAACTTTCACATCAATTTGAGGAGTCATATTCAACGATTACATCAAATGTTACACCAAATGAATAGTACTTTATTTCCTTATTATTAATTTCGCAGTAATTAATTAATTTTAAGAATTATTTAATGATAAATTATATTCTAACTAAAATTATGAAATTAAAATGATACTTAATTTGAGTAATTTTATTTTAATGTTTTATCTGACATTAAAATATTTCATATAGCAATAGTATCGTTTATATTTTATACCACTGTAGAATGAAAACCACACTTCCAACCTTTTGGGATTAAATTTTATTACTTATGTTTTAAGTTATCAATCCTTATATCACGGCTACATATTTAAATTAAAATAAATAAAATTGGCAAGATAACCCAATTGTAAATACTAAATATTGACCGTTTGTAGAGAATTTTTTTTTTTAAAATAGATTTTCTTGAGAATGTATGATTATAAAGTCAGGAAAATTTATAAGTCAATGTGTAAATTTATATTATTAGGAGAATTTTTTACAACATGTAGAGCCGACTCAAGCATTAGACAAGTTAAGCAGTTACCTAAGGCCTTCAATTTATTGATTTTTCCAAATTTTAAAGCTACATATTTTGTTTAATTAATAATATTAAAAAATTAATTAACTATTTCAAATAATTTGTTTGTTAATAATAAAACAAAAATAAAAATATAGCTTATAATTCTTAATATTATAATGAAATGATAAAAAAAAAAAATTAGTTTACTTGTCAGCATCTTGTAAAAATAAAAAATATAGAAAATTTAAAAAAATGTCAATGTCACCATTGGCTTCCCATTGGTATAGTGATTATCGACCGTTCATGATCACCAAAAGTATAGTCGTCAATAATTTTGTTTGAATTACAAACATATATTGATTTCAATTAGAATCACCAACAATTATGGTGACTTCTCATCAGTGACTGTGCACCATCACAGATTTCTTATATTATCACCGATGACATTATCATTGGTAATTAATGACGAAAATATGTTGGTGATTACCAATGGCATCTCTGTTGGTAATTTTATTTTTTTTAATCATCTTCACATATTGATTTCAACCATATACTAATGTCACACTCATCGGTGATCATCGACGGAATTTCTCTCTGTGATTATTTGCATAACATTTTTCATTATTTTGCTTAAGACCCTAAATTGTTTGAATCGTGTCCAACAATATATAAACGTATCAGGTTAAGTTTGACTCTATTAACGTGTTAGTAAACTTTTTGAACACTTCTATTAGGTTGTCCCAATACGTTTACTTCTTTGTATGTATATGAGTTGAATTGATCTTTTGCACAAAGTCAGATCAAAAGTGGGATATGTGAACTTTAGCCCTTGTTTGAGCTCTATTATAACTATTTTTGGGGGAAAAAAATATATTTTTTGAATTTATGTATAATATTATTTTATTACATACATTAAACAATTTACGTAAGATTGATGAGTGAGTGAGTAGAACTTGTATGTATCTCGATATGTAAGAATAAACAGATGATTGAATGTTTGTAAACAATTTATAAATATGAAACAAACGCAAATTTTGTCGCATCAAGAACATTCGAACCATAAACTATGTTAGAATGAGTCGCACATTGGTTGAGAGCATCTTTCTTTACAATAAATTTTGAGAAGCCATGGCAAGCACATAAGACAAATGAGTGTAACATCAGGCTATAAACTACATATTATATTCCAAAAATGGACGGCGTTTTCGTATCATTTTGTACTGTCCATAAAAACTAAAGTTCAATCTTACAATTATATTTTAAGCACATAGTAATTTTGCTTTTCTATTTGAAATTACCTTTTTAATTGTTTAATACCAAGTTGTCAATGTTTAATTCTATCTATATCTTTTTAAAGCAATTATTGTTTTTAAATTGTATAATTTTAAAAAATGTTTTATTTAAAAGAAAATTTTAAATATTTTTACCACTAATTTATAAACTAAATTATTTTACATTGATAAAGATTATGAGTGAAGTTACAAATAGTTAAGAAGTTTAGTTAATATTTGTTAAAAATCAATAATACTATTAAAAGTACATCATCATAATGTAAAATTCTACAAAGCTAATTGTTCGTTTGGTATATCAATATTTCAACTACATAATTGGAAATTCTTTCATTTCTATAAATTTACCAAAATTACCATCATACATATTTTTAAAATTTTAAAGTTGTGAAATTAATTTTTCACACTTTGAACATTATAAAAATTATTTTAAAAAAATTATAAAGATCTTAAAATATATATATATATATATATTAGTTGTAATTTTCAAATTACATAACATATTTTTAGTGGATTGTGATAGAAGTTTTTGAAATGTGTGGGACCCATGAAAGATGTAGTTGATATTGATTGTCTGACTTTGATTTAGATTAAAATTAGATTTTAATCTGGCCCAAATAGGTTCTTAAGTTATTTATGGGCTATAATTAAGTATACAAGTAAAAACAAAATTTTAATATGTTTTCACCAAGTTAGAAAATATGTCTGGAGAATAACAAAATAATAACTTAAAGTTAAAATAAACATGTGAAAAATGAATGAAGGCATATCCATTCTTTAATTAGAATTTTTCTTTCTTTCTTTCAAAATTAATTAATTATCTAGCACATCTCATATGTTAGAATAGCTCCATAGAAGTGTCCAACCATATAAAATTGTCTCTTTAAGAGCTGAATGATCAATTTTTCCCTTAATCAAGAGGAAAAAAAAAATTGATTTGGATAAGATTAAGGCCCCGTTCGGTAGGGATTAAAATCCAATTAAAATTGAAAATATAACCGTTATTGGGTCTCACTAGTCTAATAAAAGTCAACAATAACGGTTAATTTTTCAATTTTAATCTGATTTTAATCCCTATCGAACGGGCCCTAAGTATAAATCGGGCCAAGTTTAAATTGAGTCCTTTGGGTGTTGATATATTTGTGTAGATTAAAATGTGTGCTAAATGCCAAATAGATGTCCTACTAATCATGAAGTGTAAGTGATGACATTAATACAATTTAATTAAAATGTATAATTCTTCAAATAGAAATAAAGTTCTTAGGATTGTGACATATGCTTGACATTTTAATCCATGATTGATGGACAAAACATGCCAGGACCATATTTAGTTGCCCACCAAATCTTGTCCTCTAATATTAAATTATCGACGTGAAATGAGTATGGCATCAAAAGAATAGGGTAAAATATAACAAGATAGACATGAAAACTTGGTTGATTTCGAAAAATAAAATTTATTTTTTAACACCAATAATAAAAAAATTTGTCGGAATTTGGCGAGGTTTTGCCCCTTTTCTTTTGGAGAAAGAAAGAAGAAGTTTCGGCGTTATTTTAATCAAATAGACACTTCAATTAGAGAATGTTAAGATTTTCAAGAGTATCGACCCAAAGTTTTGCCTTGATCCTAGGAAACTTTTTAGAGAATGATAGATTGGAGACTTTCATTCTTTATATTTCTCATCTTTTGATTTTCAAACTTTGCTAGGTAAATTGTCCCTACATATAGAATATCTAAGGGTGTGTTTGAACTACATTATTTTGAAAGAATATATTCTGAAATAGTAGATTGATGGAGAATATGTGGTTGAAAAAGAAAGAAAATTTATTGATGTGATGAAAAATATTATTTTATTGAAGAATATATGGTTAAAAATGAGTAGAAGAAT
>CAIGRO010048580.1:0-18127 GCA_903798355.1 Fraxinus baroniana
GACATAATCAAAGCATGATTAGGTGACATTGGTGCATAATTGTGATCCCATTCTTGTATAAAACATAAACCATAGAGTAGCTATCATTATAGCAAATATAAACTTCATTTTTTATATAAAAAATTGTCACGTTTTTACTTTTTCAAAAAAAGTGACAAATTCAAAAAAAGTGGCAAAACTAAAAAAAAGTGACAAATACCGAAATAGCAACATCCATTTGTGCGACACTAGTACTCATGTTCTTAAAATAATCATCACTTTCATGCCAATCCACTTGCTAATTATGTCAGGAAAATATAACATATTATTTCATTTTTTTCATCTTCTTAAAAAGTGACAAAAAACTTTAAAAAGTGACAAATCTTAAAAAAATGTGATGAATTAAAAAAAGTGGCACAAATTAAAAAAAGTTATACAGATTAAAAAAGTGACAGACAATAAAAAAAGGTGACAAACTAAAAAAAAGTGATACTCAAAAGTGACGAAATTCCAAAAAAAAAAAAAAGTGACAAAAATAAAATTTAGTAACTACTTAGGGTTTTAACCCACCTAAGGGCTAATGACAAATTATATTTATAAATCTCATCCAATATACATCAATTGTATAATCAAATATAGTGAACAAATTCTTGCAACACCTTTATTTCTAAACCCACCGTCCATCTCAATACATATCACTAGCAATTGCATCATCCCTCTTGAAAACGAACACACAGAACCCCCACCATCGGGCTAAGCAATCTACATCGTCAATCCAATAGTTTCATCACCATTCCCCACCTGTAAAATTATTGTGGGATAGATTAAGAGACATCAAAACACCCAACCGTGTCAAAGATGATAGCAATGATCCGGTAAGGGAATTGCGACTGATGTCCAAAGAGAAAATAGAGGTAAGCCTCGAAATTGTGTCTAGGATAGAACCTGAGAAGTTATTCCCAGCCAATGATAGATTCTTTAACCTACCTAACTTACCAATCTTAGAAGGCAGTGAAGAGAGGAACAGATTGTCAGAAATATCCAGATACTCGAGGCGATTGAATTCATCAAAGTTGTTAGGAAGCTTCCCAGAAATGGAGTTGTTCGAAATTGAGAGTTTTACTAACATTGTCAGATTAGAGAATACACTCAAATCAACATATCCAGATAATCCTAAGTTGTCAAGAACAACTTCTGCAACATTATCTTCATTGCACATTATCCCATTCCAGGAGGAAGGGCATCCATTGAAATTATTAGACTCCTCATTTTGTGAATCAATCACGAAACCCATGGGGTCATGCTGGATTCCTTTTTTGAACTCAAGCAGTGCCAAAGTGTCATGGGAAGGGAGCTGCCATAGTGCGGAACCAAAACAAAGGAGAACTATAAAAAGCTCACATATCTTCATTCTAATCCCAAGTAATGGCTTTCACCTAATCAAAATTTAATCTCAATGCCAAGAACAAAATAAATTCAAAGTTGCAACATATAAGTTGGGATACAAAGAAACACTCAAATCTGAGCACCAAATATGCGCAACCGAATTCAAAACTTCTTTAAAGCATAACTAATGATCCAAACAATACCCCGCCCCATCACACACCTCAACAGAAGAACGACAATGAAAAAGGTCAAATTTTCAAACTGAAACATCAATACAGTGTAGGACAGTGAGGCAATGGAAATAACAATAAATGACTGAAACCATTTAAACTATCAGAAGTTTGACAATGCAAAAACAGAAAATTCCTAGCTAGACATTTCATCAAACGGAAAAGAAGCATCCCACAAACCACATGCTGAACTTGAATCTTCAGAGACAGCGCAAAGACAAGATGAAATGCAATTATAAATGCTCAACCCGTATAAAAAGTTCATGATTAGATAATTAACCCTTCAGCAATTTCACTACTTTCATTGTTCTTTTGTCGAAGGCATCTGTAAGTATTTTATCTCAACTTCCAATTTTTGTAGGTCGTTTGAAGCCAGATTTTTTCGAGAAATCCATTTTCTCGATATCACTCATACAGTGCGTGTCTAGAGTAGGTCTTTCCATATAGCCTGAGAAAACATTCGCAGCAAGCAGTTTAAATAAACCTCAGATCCCTACCACTCTGGTCTTGGCACCTCAGTCGTATGCAGCAGTTCAATGGTTTGTCCATCGCTGCACACCTAGTCGACCAAAATCTAATCTACCGTCAGCTCGTCGACGTAAACGCCAAAAGCAGGAACATGGACCAGATCGGCACAATGCCATCAGCGTTGTTGCAGCGGCGTCATCGCAGCTGTTGTAGAGGCGTGGACGGTGTTTGTGGGTCTCTATTCTCAATTGAGAGATTTTAGGATTTGGGGGGTTTTGTTTTAATTTAGGACGTAATTAATATGGGTTTATTTGATGTTTAATTAGTTTAGGGTATTAATCTAATTGGGTTGTTTTTTAAAGTATGGGGCCTAATTTTCCCGCTTGTAAAAGTGAGGACTCCAATACAATCTTTGGATATTGGATAAAGTTGTACTGCTGTAGCCTTTTGCAATATTACATATTTAATTGTTCATTTTATTCTCTCTATTAAACAATCTTGGCCTCCAAAGCACAAACTAAGCAAATTCTTTTGAATATATCAATTGTTAGTTTTTTAAGTCTTCAAATAAATTAGGATAATAAATCTAATTGACCCCGATTCAATCCTTGACCTTTTTCCTTTTATAGGTTGATGTTCGAGTTGATTCTTCAAGCATTGGTTTGAACTAAAACTTAAGTAGTGGGTCTCACATAAATGTGAAAAAAGTAGATAGTAGTTGTTGATCCTACAAAATATGTAGATAAAAAATATGTTAGATTAAAAGAAATTATAATTGAACTTAGCCAAAGTCAATAGTAGTATAAAATACGTGGATAAAAAAGTATATATGCTTAACTAAAATTGGTTATAAGTTATAACTTAAAACTTCGCCAAACATGCTCCACAAAAATTCTATCCTTATTTTAGTTTAGTACGTGCATTCTCTTTGTTAGAGAATTAGGTTTGTCCTAGGAAAAAAAAATCACTTCTCAATCAACAAAAATTTAAGATAGGTTATTGTCATCAGAATTTATAATATAAGTGTAGGGGTTCAAAGACATTGGCAAAAAGTTAAATAATTTTATGAACATGTCATTTTAGTCTATCACTAGATTAAAACGAAATCATTAGTTTTACTCGAACTTATCTGGTCTTGATCATTTTATGTGCAAACTTGTCAAGAAAACTCAATCATGTCATACGTTTTAGTAATCTGGCTAAATTTGACAACCTCTCATATGTATGCAGACCCGCGTGAATAAAAAGTTCCAAAAAATATGTGCCCTCCTCCTATTGTGAGTGTGCGATCAAAATGTTTGTCAACCATTTTTGGTAAGTGTAGCATGATTGTTATGAATATGCACCCTTCGGATTGATAATTAACCTTTTGGATTCCCGCTAGGATTTTGCTTTGAATGTACTATTATATGCGACTACCTACGCTTAAGTAAATTTTAGTGTTTGTTTGGGAAATCATAAAATGTTGAGCTCAAAATTAATTATTAACTTTAACCATATATTTTATGAAATCTACAACTTTTAACAATTTTTTCATTCCTATAATTTATCGACTTTTATCAAAATTTGCTATTTTTTTATTTTATCAAAATCTTTGTCACTAATCTAGTAAAATGATTTTGAATATAATTTTGCACTAATCTTGTCTATTCATTTATGATTGATTTTATCCGACCAAGACTATTCGATGGCCGTTTTAGAAGGAAAATGAATAAGTCTGTATAATATATATCGATTTATATCTATAAAGGATTTTATATTTAATTAATTAAACAATAATTAATATTTAATTTTTAGCCAATCAAAATGGAGGAAACATTAACAAAGCAATTCCCACCTAACAAAACGTTTTACATTAATTTATATTTGAGTGAGCATTCAATTTGGTAAGTGCACCAACAGTGATTTAACGATGGAAATTAAAGAAAAGTCTAAAATTTATATTAAGAAAGAATTGATTGTGGCCTTGTGTGGGGAAAGAATTAATTTTGGGCATATATTTCTGAAATTAGGCTTATCACCATTTCATATATAGTTAATGCATATTTTATACACATTTGCCAAGCAAAAAAAATCAAGAGAAGAAATGGGATTGAAATCTTCTTTTGGAATTATTCTTGTACCATTCTTGTTCTTGGTTTTTATCGATGCCAGCCATGGTTTACCCACAAAATTATTCGACGTGAGACATTATGGTGCAATTGCAGATGGAAAAACCTATAACACTGAAGTAAGTTCGAGCACGAAAATTCTTGTACTTTTTGTCAATGCATTTTCTATAGACGTATGCAGATTTTCTGTTTTTGGCAATTTTAGGCATTTCTTAAGGCATGGAAAGATGCATGTGCACATCAAGGAAAGAGTAGGTTTTATATCGCACCAGGAACATTTCTGTTGGAGTCAGTGATCTTCGAAGGACCGTGCAAGGGCTCAGTGTCATTTATTCTTAAAGGGACTTTAAAGGCTCCAACTGAAAGAAGCAAGTTCTCCACAGATACTTGGATCGGTTTTCGGTATCTCGATGATTTGACAGTGAAAGGTGGTGGATATTTGGATGGCCAAGGTAAATTTGCGTGGCCCTATAATGACTGCTCCAGGAATTCAAACTGCGGGCCGCTTCCAGTTGTAAGTTCATTATTTCTAGTATTTTCAGTGTTGTTTATTAATGGGATAGGAGAAAAATGTATACGGTTCAGGCTTAGTGTTGGTGAAATGATGAAAATATTTGCATAAGTTTATAAAATTAAGTTTTGATCTTCAAAATAATTTCTTTCCACGAATTATTAAAGATTTAAAGGAAACTGGAAGAAATGAATTTTGAATAATATTCTTTTAGTGATTCTCCACACGCAAGACAAAATCTTAAAATGATAGCACAAAATGTAGTGAATGGTTTAATTTTAATTTGTTTCTTTAATCTGTGGGAATTTTTCTGTCAATGAACGAATCAATAATCCGTCATTTGCATTCAATCAACAGCAAAAAACTGATTTCAGTTTAATTTTTAATTCAGTCAATGAGGTTCGACTTTGTGAACAATTCAAGAATCCATCATTTGAAATCAATCGACAGCAAAAACACTCATTTTAGCGTCTTTGCGTGCTACAACATGAATATCAGCAAGGTCAGAATTACGGCTCCCGAAGATAGTCCCAACACTGATGGTTTACGCATTGGCTTCTCAAGAAAAATTAAGATTTCGCGTTCTGTCATTGGCACCGGTGATGATTGTATATCTATGCTTTACGGTAGTCAAGATATTGACATATATGGCATTTCTTGTGGCCCTGGTCATGGAATAAGTGTTGGAAGTCTTGGAAGAAGTCATGAGGATGAATATGTCTCCAGGATAAGTGTAAAAAACAGCAGCTTTGTAGGTACTCAGAATGGTTTGAGGATCAAAACATGGTCTCCTTCCTTGTACAGTTTGGCTTCAGACATGAATTTTGAGTACATATCTATGAACAATGTTAGAAACCCTATTGTTATTGATCAACAATATTGCCCATTCCCACCTTGCGGCTCCTGGGTAAGAAATATTAATTTGCTAGTTTTAACGTAAATGTGGTCTTTTTGATCAACAAGTTTGTGTTTCTTAATCACAATACTGTTCTTGATTCTAGGGTCATTCAACAAGTTCGGCTGTTCAGATAAAAAATGTCAAGTTCAGAAACATTTGGGGCACTTCAAATTCAAAAGTTGCCGTCAATTTAAAATGCAGCGGATTGATGCCTTGTCAGAGTATCGAGCTTAGAGATATTAACTTGGTGTACAATGGTCCCGGAGGTCGAGCCACTTCTCTATGTTCTAATGTTAGAGGTTCTGCGTATGGGAAACAACAACCTCCTCCTTGTTTCTAGGTGTTTTTTCTTGATAACATTAGGCTTTAGTACATCTATTTGCATTAGATATTATGTCTTTGTGATTTCAGACGTAGCACAATGTAACTGTTTCGGTGATAATTTTTTTGGTAATAAGGGATTGATGTGCATGGAGCTCCTCATGTGAATTTTAAAGATGCTTTTCATGGATTCTTAGTACTAAATTTATCTTGAGAATAAGTGTTGATTACTGTGGTTACTAAATGTATTATAAGAAAGCCCTTTTATTAATTTACCATTCAAAAACTCATAAAACAGCACTCTGTAATGT
Source organism: Fraxinus baroniana (assembly GCA_903798355.1). Taxonomy (NCBI): domain Eukaryota; kingdom Viridiplantae; phylum Streptophyta; class Magnoliopsida; order Lamiales; family Oleaceae; genus Fraxinus; species Fraxinus baroniana. Next base: position 6,216 of record CAIGRO010048580.1, read on the forward strand.
TAAGTATAAACAAAGAGCTTATTATACTTACAAAACCTCAGGTTATCTAGTTAAACAAAGTTTCACTTACACAAGGGCCTTGAGACTTGATTGATTTCCATATGGATTCATCTATTACGCGACTCTGCAAATTCGACAGAAAAACTGAGTTACAACTAGTGTAGTACAGTAAGATTTTGTCAAAAGGAGAGCCATGAAAAGTGTATTAATACTGTACCTGTTGCAGTCTGTATTTCTAGTGATGCTGAAGGGCAGTGTAACACCACATTTCTGAGGGAGGGCAAGAAGCAAAGAGTCCTTTGCACTTGGATATTGAGGAGCAATTTGCTTCAAGCAGTTGCACGCTTGTCGCCTGTCTGCAGTTGTTCTGGTCATTCCCGGAAGGTGGCCCAGCTCGTTACAGCAGCCACCATATGGCTGAACCACCCGGCCGGTGGCAAAAGAGGCACACTGTGCCACAGCTGGCATGATATTGGCACAGCTAAATGCCTCTGCTGGTTCCAGTGGGAAAAGAGCTGCACTGAGTGTAAAAAGAACTAACAATGAAACCTTCAACATTTTTGGTCTTTTAGGACAAGATTCTGAAATTAAACAAAATCACAAACATATATATAGATTCACGCAGATATAGAAAAAGGTGAATCCATATCTATTGGCTATATTGAATTGAGTGGCTATCATTGACCAGTATTCTGGATTTTCTTCCACTTCATTTATGTTTATATGAATGCAGTCAAGGATCAGTTGAGCAGCTAAATTTTGTAACTTCTCTAACACAGTGCATTATCGTTGCATTAATGACGCTGATGATTCGCTTAGCAGTTGAATTTGCCGTCTTTCGAATGATTTGGAAGTGGATTACTCTTGCATAGAATAGGAGACATTGGTGTCATTGTCTTGTTTTGTACTGACATTTTACTCTTCTTCTTATACATCACCAGGATCAAAAGGGGAAAGTTTTCACTTAGAACAATATGTTAAGAGTGAATTGAAGTTTAGTTTCTCAAATAACTTTTTTGGCACTTACTAGTAGAAGGAAAATGGAGGCTAACCTGAAACTTCATCCTATCACTTTTTTGAGAAAATCTTCTTGCAGGCATAATCAAACACTTTGAAACAGATAGAGAAGTCCATGAACCGAGTCATTTAAAGCATGTTTGAGCATACGAAACATGCTTTTAATAGTTTACATAGTTCCCATTTTGTATGGGCCATTTACAAAAATTGTGTAGCGTATCGTCTTTCAAATTATGGACTATTTTTAAATGGATGACACACGATGAAGGATATCGAAGACTAAAATATTTATATAAATGATTTCACCTAATCTCAAATAACTTGAAACAATTTATGTTCATGCACTTATTTAAATCTTAACCACAATGGGCTCATTTAATGAGAAGTACGTGTCTTGGAATTGAGAATGTAGCATCCCACCAGCTGCAAACTCATGAACTTCACCATCCACTTCAATTAAACTACATCCTGGTTGTTTCTCTATCTGCTTATTCTTCATTTCAATTCTTTGCTGCATTGCTTCTTCGAAAAGTCCTGAGGCTGCATAAACATTAGACATCAAGACATAGCCGCTTGTCTCATTTTCATCTAACTCGACTAAATTTTTTGCTGCCCATTTGGCGATATCAATGTTTCGGTGATTCCTACAAGCTGCCAATAGCGAACCCCATATTATAGCATCGGGGCTCATTGGCATACTTCTTATAAGCTCGGCTGCTTCTTCCACACGTCCTGCTCGGCCTAACACATCAACCATACAACCATAGTGTTCAACTGATGGCTGAATTTTATACGTTTCTTTCATTGATGAGAAGTACTCTCCTGCCTTATCGACCTGTCCTGAGTGATTGCAGGCTGTTAGAACGCCAATAAAACTCACAGAATCTGGTTCAAGGTGAGAAGATTCAAGCCTGGAGAAAAGTTCAATCACTTCATCTTCAAAGCCATTGAGTGCTAATCCCAACATCATTGAATTCCAACACGATACTCCTTTCCTTGGGACAGCCTCAAAAACTTGGCGCGCCATTTCAACTTTTCCACACTTGCAATACATGTCTATGAGTGCTGCGATTATAATCACATTCAAGTCAACTAGATGCTTCGTTATATAATCATGAATCCATTCCCCTTGTTCAAGAGCTCCTAATTTCGCGCAAGCATTCAACAAGCTCACCAGTGTAAACTCACTTGGCATAATTTTCTCCTCTTGCATTTTACCAAAAAGATCCAATGCCTCCATCCATTTCCCATTTCTAACATAACCACTCATCATACTGTTCCAAGAAACCTCGTTTCTCAATGGCATTTTACCAAACAACCTACTAGATTCATCGACTTCTCCACATTTAGCAAGTCCCATAATCATAGAATTCCATGCAACAACATCTAAATCCTTATCTTCGTCGAACAATTTTCTCGCATCCCCCAAACATCTACCATTTGCATACATATGTATAACAGAATTTCGTATAAACGGATCAAATTCCAGGCCTAGTTTAACGATTCTTCCATGAAGCTGACCTCCATCTCTTGCCAGTCCAAGTTGAGTATAAGCCTTAAAAACTGAAGGATAAGTAAGCCTCTCGGGGCTAATACTCGAATTCACCACCATGTCAACAAACAAAGAAATTGCCTTTTCCGGGGCTGAGCTTTGAGAGAAACCTCTTATTATAGTGTTCCAAGTGAAAAGATTTGGTTTCTCAATATTAGCAAACACTAAGTATGCATAGTTGATGTCACCACCACCGCCCCGGCTGGTGGCGCAAAAGGCCAATACACGGCTAGCTACTATAATGTCTTTGGCTAGGCCTGTTTTGATGAGATGGGCATGAATTTTTTTGAGGTCTTTCATTGTTTTGCATTTGGTTTCTAGCATTGAGAGGAATGGTTGGTCTGAGATAAACTTTGTAATAGAGGTTGATGGTGGATTGCAAGAGCAAAAACATGGTGGCATTAAATTTAACCAGAATGTAACTAAAATAATGTAGCAAAACTATCAAAATTTAGATAGAATTCTTACCAAAGCATATCATTGTGTGGACAGATTGAGCAATTTGCAGAAATAATAATGGAGGTAGAGTGAGAGCAATCAGCAGCGGCAGCCTCATCTGCTATAATGGATAAGGTGATTCGAGCCACTAATTGAAATCACAAGTCATGACAAAACCAAGTGCATTAAAAAATGAGTGACTTGTCTTGTATGTCACAATACTTAAAAACAAGATATAACTTGCTATGTTTGAGTTTCATTCTTTAAAATTTATTTTTCTTCAAATTCACTTTCAACTACGCTTTCTTACAATAAAATAATTTTGCACATAATTCAAAACTGTTCCTACTTTTTAACTATCCATTCTAGCTAGTGGCTATGGCCTTCTCTTGCCCCGTCTTTACATCCTCACATTAGTTTGCAAATCTCACTTTAGATTTTTTTAATGTCTCTCTCTCTTTTTCTTAAATCGAGAATATAAGTATAATCATCTTTATTGAAAATATTAAGGAGATAGATACCACGTACTATAATATTAACACTCACCAACCACTATTACAAGTCATGGTCTCTTTCAAATGGAAAAAAGAAACTTCACATATTATCCCAAAAAGAATCTTAAAACCATATAATATATTGTAGCTTGTAGAATTTTCTACATCGATTGGTCAAAAGTTCATATTTAGGCTAAGATTTTGGAAGATTATCTGTCACTTTATTGATATTTTCACTTTATAGTTCTTACTATAGGGTCCATTCACTAACAAAAATCAACCCCAAATGGCACAAAAGGTAGCCGCAATTAAGTGAACATATTTTGTTGTCATCCATTATCTATAATCTCTCTTGTAAACAAAGTACAATTACTTTTGAAATTTGATACATGATTGGCGGGTTGATTCAGAAGAATATCTTTACAATTTGTTGTTAAATTTAATTGTTCACTTTTGAGGTGAATAAGTTGAGTCGAATTGAGATTTTCGAAAAAAAGTGAATTCTGCTTCATTTAGTGAAAAGAATGTCTTGTACTAAACATTCACGTTTCTTTGCCATGAGTGTCAATGCACAAGAACTAGTAGCACTTAGGCACAAGACTTATCATCTAATATTTCATAAATCGATTGAAGAAATCAATTATAAACGCTAATATGGTAAGAATATCTTTTTGCGGACAAACTTGAGATCTGTCATCCCGTGCGAAATATGTTCACGATCACCAAATTTTATTTATTTATTTTTTTTTTTTTTTAAATATCATGTTATTTGAAGAGTGAAAACTAACATCTTTGTTAGATACTTTAATTCGTAAGAAAGAAAATAAGCCCATGTTTGGTACTAATTAAAATCTAAATTTTAATTTAAAATATTTTATGGGTCCCACAACTTTTCAATCACACATTTCATCAATTTCTATTAAAATTCACTAAAAATCTGATTTTAATCTCTACAAAACAGATGCTAAATTTATAAATGGTATTTTTTTAATATGCAGTATTTATGGACAAAGTATACGATGATTAGAGAAAAACCATAACACTCTAATATCAAATCAAAATCAATTAGGATAAAACATAACATTGTGTTAAAACTTTTTGTTTGGTAAGGTAATAATTATCAACAGTCACATCTTTCCAAAAATAGTAGATAAATGGGACCTATGTACATGGCTTAATAGGCACAATTCCAATCGAGTACAAAAACTAATTTGTCAAAATTTCAAAATTTATTTCTTACATTCATTTTCTTTTCAAATTTGTCATAGTAATAGTACACATAAAAAATAAGGAAAAAGAATCCTAGTGAACCTATACACAACTTTCGATTTTAGGAAGAATCAATGTGGGACTATTGCTTGACAAAGCATGAATTGGTGGGGGTATAATCTCTCTTGAGAGTTTTTTAATTCACCTAGAGAAGTCTTGATTAGATGGCCTAAGGTTTACCATAAGCCTTTTAGTCTACTCAGTCCTTTAAAAAAAAAAAAAAAAAAAAATNTTTAATCAACTTTCCAACTACATATTTCATTAACTTTTATTAAAATATGCTAAAACTTTATCAAAAGCATTGTCACACCGCCTCTACCGAAATTACTAACTTCCTCACCGTAAGAATCATTCACCATCAAGCATACTATGACTACCTTGTCCAATCTCTTAAAGGAAGAAAAAACTTGACAATATAGCTTCAACAAAAATAAAATAAAATAAAAAGGGGAATAAATGTGTTTCCAAGAACCATTATGTAGTTGATAGTGAAGGTTGCACAACTACCCAACTAGAATAGCAAAAAGAAACAAATAAGTAAATCTGATCATACAAAACTATTTCATTGATGGATAAATTTTGTCTAAATTTCTGATAATGTATGTCTACCAAATACTATTTTAATTAGTATAAATCGTGCATCGGAATAAGAATCACAAAATGTATAATAGATAGTAATACACACGTGTGCAAAAAGAAAATTGAAAGAACTCATGCACTTCAAGTGAACTACTTCTTGAATGAAATTCGACTCTACTACCCAAATAATATAAAATTGAAGCTCGAGATTTTATTAAACATTTGTTGCACCAGTTAGCTGCCTAACTATGGTAGCAAGCTCTCCAAATTTGTCAATAGTAGTCGTTCATACTCAAACAAAATGAAGCACAGTAAGCTAGGTCCCTTGTGTGACTTTTTCCTCCTAACACACTCGTGCAAGATAATCCCTTGATGCATTCAAATCCAAATGAATAGAGTCGACAAGAGGTTATGTTCAAATTTGAATGAGATCAAAGTGTCATCAAGTACAAAATGAAGTCTTTCTATAAGTTTTTCCTTATTGTATATAATGGTACAAGATAACTTCCTGAAGTTTTTATTAAGTTTCCTAATTTCCTCCACTTTGGGTGGCTTCTGAGTACTAGATATGAGTCCTAAGAAAAAAAAAGTTCTGAAACACAAAAGATTGAAAAAGAGAAATTGCACAAATCATTACCATCATTACTATCATCACTAATTCAACCCCACATGACCAAACTTATATTCCAAACTACTTCCTCTTTCATTGTCTTTTGGATAAATTATGGAAAAGGTCCACACACTTTAGTTTCTTTTGCACTTTCATCAGCAACATTTTTTTCTAGTTACTCTGCCCCAAGCTCTAGAAAATAGGCGCCATTCGATTCATCCAAATGGATAGTTTCAACCCATTTGACCAACATATCCAAACATTAAAAAGGACAAAATTGTTATTCATTATTTATAATTAGATTATTAAAAAAAGAAGAAAAGAATTTTAAAAAAAAAAACACAAAAAAGTAATAATCATCTTCCTCTCACCCTATCACCACCACCACCACAACGACCACCTCCATGAAACCGCTCCCACCAAAGTCAAAATTAGGGAGGAATTCTCCCTCTTGGATTGTTGCCATTTTTTATAGCGTTTAGAGGGATGGGGGAGAAATCCCGATGGCCATATAATGGTAAATGTGTGGTGATGTCCATGGGTGGTGATGATGTCTATGGGTAAGGGGATAGTTTTTAAAAATTTTCATTTATGAAATTCTTGACTTTTCTTATTGGTTACTTGAAGATATGATCAAAAGAAACAGCAAATGATCCTTAGGGGCACTAAATACTTTTCAAGAGAATTTTGTTATTTAATATTTGAATATGAAAATCATCTATTGGACAACTGACGCCTATTTTCCATAGGATGAGAACAAAATAGCTAAACAAAAAGGCTGGGGATAAAAATGAAAATAAAATTGAAGGTTGGAGATCTTTGCCTTAATTTAACCCTTCATTTTCTGCTCCCCTCGACTTTTTCCACCACCCTTTTTCTTGCTCCCCCATACCACCCCCATTTCATTTTCATGTCTCAAGTTTCCACACACACACACACACACACACATTCACACGCACACACGTCAGAACGCAGATTTTTTTCTTAGTCATCAAGATATACATTTTATACATTTATATCATATGATGAATCGATGATAGACACAAAATCCTTCCCTTTTCAAAGAATGATCAAGTTTTGACTTGGTTTAGCTTGTATTTTTTTTTTTATATCACAGAACCCATTTTTTTTTTTTTCAAACTAAGCTGAAGCTTACTGGAAAACAGCTGAAGAAGAAAGAAAGTATGCATAGAATGGTATTTATTAGTTGTCTGAAATTCATGAATCTGGCTTTTCTTATAATTTGTTCAGGTAAATTAATTTTTCTTGGTTTTTTTTTCATTAATTATTTATAGTTCCACTTCTGTTTTGATTCTTGATTGTCTGCTTTAACATAGGAATCGTACTCTCTGAATTACAAGCTAGGAATCCCCTTTTTCTTTATTCTTTTTTTCTTCAATTAATATTTTTGTTTGGGAGTGTATATAGATTCTATGAACTGCATTTTAAATCAAACATATATATTCTGTCATTAGTTTTGTTCCATGAATTCCAAATTTAGGAAATTTAAATTCATGAGAAATGAATGTTTTCTAAAGATGAATTCAGTGTTCAGATCATCAAAATTCTATTGGTAATCACCTGTTTTGTCATCATTATATTATTTTCAGTCATTAAATTTGAATTCTTTTTCCTTTTTGGACTCTCATCATTGAATAGGACAGTGATTCTTATTCATGTATACAAATGTCAAGCACAATTGACAATATTGTACATGATGATAGACTAAATTTTAAACTTTTCCTTTTTAATTCTGTTCAGCATTGTCCGAAAGTGCGTTAGGGGCAAAAATATTGCACACCTCTACCTCAATTTCTACGAGAAAGATGGACATTACAACTCCACTAACAACAGTTCCAACAGCCAATCCCAATACTCCCACGACCACCAGTCCAGTGCTGAATCCAACAGTTTTTGGCCCCAACTCGCCTAGTGTCTTCAATCCAGCCAATCCCATAATGCCACCAACCACCCCGGCCGGTGGAAGCTGGTGTGTTGCTAGCCAATCCGTGTCACAAACTGCATTACAAGTTGCATTAGACTATGCTTGTGGCTATAGTGGCGCTGATTGTTCTGCAATTCAGCCTGGTGGTGGCTGCTACAATCCGATCACAGTGCGCGATCATGCCTCGTACGCTTTCAATAGCTATTATCAGAAGAATCCAATCCCTACGAGCTGCAATTTTGGTGGCACTGCTGTAACCACTAGCACTGACCCAAGTAAGCTACTTTGTTTTAAGCTAGAAGTAAGCACTTTTTATGATGCTAGTTAGAGATCTTATTAGTGAGATAATCAAATGTTTCGATTGTCCAAAAATGAAGTTTAGTGATCGAGTTGATAGAAAATGGATAACAAATTTAATGACCTTTAGAATCATTTACCCCATTAGCTCGTAATTTGATGCTAATTTTTTACTAAAGAATTTGAGAAAAAAATTTAGCACTTTATTTTCTTTAGGTAATCTTTTTCCTAATTTATGTACTTTGTTCTTATGCAGGTTATGATACATGTCAATATCCATCAACTAGGTGAACTTTAACTACTAATATTTCTATTAGTCCATCTTCTGTTATTTTCTCTATCAATCAAGAAAACATTACCTATCAGCATTTAAATTTGCAGCACGAGTTCATCGGTATTGAACACAACCAATTCAAGTGGATCACGAGTTTTTGGCGCGGGACCAATCACCCCCTTTAGCTCAGCACCTGCAATTCCAAGAAGCTTCCATGATTTTCACTATATCTTGATATTAATCATTCATTTTCTGGGATCTAAATCAGATGCAACGACTAATTTAGCTTGATCCAACAGTGCTTTACGACTTCTGTCCGCGAAAAATGAAGAATATCTGAATCAAGGACAGATTTTTAATTTGGTCACAAGAATATAGAAAATTCACATTTGTTTAGCAGGCAAGTGATATACCTAGAAGCCTTGATGTCAAATTGGTGCAGTTTTTAATCACTTGCCAAGGAGACAACTTTGTGGTGAAAATCACACGAAAGAATATGTACAGAGGAAGATTTCTGCAGGTTTTGTGGTGCTGAACAATTTTGATGTTCTTTGTTTTACAATTTTTTCCCCGTGAAAGGTGAATATGAGAATCTTGATTGGGAACAGTGTAAAAGGCAGTGTCTATGGATGAACTTTGGAAGGGTCCCCAGGTCTTTAAATTTGCTCAGACTTTTGAACAAAAATGGTGAATTATTGGGTCATTGTGTGTATCTTTTACCAGGTGTGTAAGTTTTTTGTAGTACTGAAGTCTGTTTATATCTCTTTCTCTTGCATCAGCAATTCTCGAACATGTTCAGATTTCACCTTAGGCAGCCATGGAAAAGATGTGAATAGAGTTGTAAAGTGTCAGCCTAGTTCTCATTTTATTGGGGGCATGACATGGTCGTGTCGAGTCAAGCATCTTCAACATGTGACTATCGAAACCCTTTTTATCATTAAAATGGTGAACCATAGCAAAAGTTTTGATTTGTTAGTAGGATATGAATTGCTTACAAAAATTTATTGGTCAACATAAGTCGGCTGTTCAAACACGAGTTTGGGGCTGTGAGTATGATAGTCCATTCAACTATGCTACATTTACCGAAAATTGTTTACAAACATTTTGACCAAACACTCACAATAAGGGGAGGGCCCACATTTTTTTGGAATATTTTATTCATGCGGGGCCCGCACGCATGTTATAGGTTATCAAACTCATTGTCATCCATTTTCGGTACAAATGGAAAAACTCTAGTCCATTAAAACTTGATTTCACTACGAGCAAAATAGGGCTTTCCGACCAAGTACTCCAGAATGACGTGCTTTTTTCAGATCACACAAGTTGATGTGACAATAAAAATTATAATTGACAAGTGAATAAACCTAGGAGCAATCGAGCTAATCCAACAAGCACGGGTCAAGTTCATGGCTTAGGCGATGATCGATTTTAGAAGACCAATCTCATAATTAAGAAGCGTGTGATACAAGCGAGAAATTAAGTTTGAATCTAGATAGCATCATAGAGTAGTACTCTATTTTATTTTTTGGTGGACCTCGACCTCTTGTTATTATTCTGTGTAAACAACTAGAAATTTTGTACGATAAAACGTCTCAATGAGAAAAAACTAAAAAGACAATACTGAAAGGGGACCTTACTCCCATCGAACTTGAAAATACAAAATACTTAAGAGACTTCCAGTGAACAATCACCAATGTCAAATTTTGTCATTAGTTTCTTTTAAAAAAAAATGGTAGACTAAAGTATTGGAGTCTCTTTAACTAAGAGTCATGTCAAACCCATTCATATTGCTTAGGTTATATGTACCAAGGTTATAATTAAAATACTGTTACTATACCACATGTTAATATGGGACCCATTTAGATTAGATGAACTTGGGCTTTATCCTTGTTTGGAAATGATTTTGCTACTTGTACATAAAAAATGTATATAATGAATTATATATTATGATGTGGAAGGAAAAAAAGTGGATGAAAAATTTGAGTGTGTTTTAAATTAACAAATGATAAAATGTCACGTGACATTGTATAGTCCATTATGTAAATCTCGAGATATATATAGCAAGAACCATTTGGGAATACTTGCTCGCTAATTGAGCATCAAGGGGAAAAAATGGTTTTATTTCCTTAGATGACTACTTTGTTTTAAATTACGCACTGACTAAGGGCTCGTTTGATAGATTTTTTTTTTTTTTGTTTCCTTTAATTTTTTTTTTTCAGAAGAGTTTCTTGAAGAAACCACTTTGGACTCTCTTTCTAAAAACTCTTTTAGTCGACCAAATATTTTTGAAAAATTATCCAAATAGGTCTAAGTTTAAGCTATATTTTTAGTCTACATAATTGAGAAGGGAATTGTTTTATAGTGAAAAATAAATAAATAAATAAATAAAAAGAGTAAATCACAAAACCATGATTTAATAGAATTAGTTAAAATTTTTATGAACTAATTTACAATAAGCATGTTTAGGATTCCAATCTGAATTGATTAGATCCAGAAAAATTAATTAACTATTAAAGTAAGTATGTAATGCTCGACATGAACATGTCATGTGAAATGGCACTTTCAATTTACTAGTGAGATGAACGTGAAAGTTGGTTAATATTAAAAACATGTATGTAAATTTTTGATAAATTTATTTATAAAGGTAAAAGATATTCATAAGTTTGTTAAAAATAAAAGAACATGTGTTAATTATAAAGAATAAAGGATTGGGATAAGAACTAAAAGAAATCGAAGAATAAACAATTGATTATCATGTAATAAAAAACATTATCAACCAAAAAGATAATGAAGACCAAAAACCATCACACTATTTCTCATAAGTAATCATAATATCAAATTCTGAATGCAGAATAGTTATGGAGCCAAACTACAAATAATGTTTGCGTGAATAACTACTTCATGAGTAGCTTGAAGTACGAGTCATATTTTAAAGTTCATATACAAAATACATATTCTATTTCTTGCTACATCTTGTACTTTCAACTGGAATGAGACCAAAAGGACAAAAAAAAATACATTTCTAAATTCTAACTTACATCATTTCTTCATTAATGGTTAAACATTCTGCATCATTCAAGATTGTCATCAATGGATTCCTTGACCGCAATGTTTTTGCCTTTGTCACCATCATCTCTTTCATCTTCTTTGTTCTTGGAATGTAAAGGACTGGAAGTTGGGAAATAATACTCTTTTGGCTGATTATTCATTAGAATCATGGTGCATCAAGTGTCACTACAACAAAAATAACTTTTTACGGCATATGTTTACTGCGTGCAATTGAAGCATGCCGTAAAAAAGACTTTTTACAGCACATCAAAAATGTGTGTCGTAAATAATCAATTGCATAAAGTATTTACGGCGTACGTTCTTTGCACGCCGTAAAAGTTGACAATTCATGGCGTACTTTTAAGACATGCAGTTTTTTCCTCGAAATA